>OU452228.1:23608449-23807937 GCA_911728455.2 Marthasterias glacialis
CGATATTAAAATAACATTAAAACAAAAACAAGCAAAATGTCCGGACGAGCAAAACAATTTGCTGGTACCAACTGAATGAAGGCACTCTCGCCAACTGGTACATAACAATTTGGGTAAAGGTTATTTTTAGAGTGTGGTTCCGCATTTTTTCGTCTAGATCTTTCCTTACCATGACAAGGTTCCAATATGGAACAATCTGCGCTATGTGTTTGGAGACGTCTGAGCACTGACTCCCCAACAGCATGGTCATCTGGGGTTTGCGGTATAGTTGATCGAATAGCGCATCTGCTGCAATACCCGGATGACACTGCATAAAGAAAAACAAAATGTTTTCAATCAGTGAAAGTGAAAACCTGCCTGTTTTGATACAAATGACACAGAGACCAACAAACAATTGACGTAATATTGACGCCATATTGGCCGTATGACGTCATGTTTTCGAATTGAAAGAGTACCGGTAGCAAGGCTAACCTGCATAATAATGACTGCTAAAGTCCATTGACATGTACGTACGTTCTTTGGTCTGTGATTATTACCAACAACTTCAACTGAAAAAGTTGCTCAAAGGAGGTCATGCCACGACAAGCCGGGTCAGTTTTAAGTACTGTAGAAAATAAATTAACGTCTTCTTTTCATGCGTGATCTATGAATGTTTATTTCGATTCCGACCTCCCTCTTGAACTCGACATCTGGTAGTATCGATTCTAAACCATTCAGCAAGTGGATGACATTGCGTACAGCCAATCGACAATAAAGGAGTTGGGTTACAGATCAATAAGATGTCCGATAGAATATACAATGGCTTTTATATTCGTTGAATGACCTAGTCCGACCTCGTTTTCAAATCGCCGTCCAGCCATCCCAGTTCGACCCCGCTCGTGCTCTGGCTACCCCCCCCCCCCCGCCAGCTCCAATTGATGACAGCGGAGTCCAGTTAATAGCGGACACTAGGGAGGTCCGACGTTGACATAATAAAAAATAAAAATGGAACACCGAGAAAACGTTTCTGCTTCTAATCCAACCTTGCCAGAAATTAGACCCTAAAACCAATTGGAGTATATATCGTCCCCCACAAGACCTTATTTTTTGCAGTCAACCGAAAATCGAGGTCATTTTTTTCACACTTGATTACTCTGACTGCATACGCAGTAATAGTAGAATCGTGTGCTGGATAAATCATGAGACTGATGAGCGGTATATACCTTCCTTCAACTCTCTGACGTGTGGCAGAAAAAAACCCTGCTGGGATTAAAGAACAGTCCCGAGATCCCTTTGGAGATTCCAGGGCGATATGCCGAGGCAGCAGAGCGACTAAATGGCTAAATGGGAACCGGCTAATGTGGTGTCGTCTCCGTCGGCGCGAACTGTTAGGCATTCCGGTTGGGGGATACGGGAACAGCTTATGCGCATAACACTGCAATATTTTTTTTTACTTAACATACAACATAACGTTGGATATCTACACGTTAAGCATTGCTTCGTGGTCAGTAAGACACAAGTAGGTTGCGTTTCATGACCTTTTGACTTTAAAGATGCACCAAGTTACTAAGAAGCAGCACTCGCTATCATTAAATAAGTCGTGGCTTTACATCAACTGCCGAAGTGCCCATGGTTCAAATCAGAAATACACTCTTTAGCAGCAGCAGCAGTAGCAACAGCAGCAGCAGCAGCAACAACAACAACCACGACAACCATAACAACAGCAGTAACAACAACAGCAGCAGCACCACCACCACCACCACCACCACCACTACCACCACCAACAGCACGAACAAGAACAAGAAGAAGAACAAGAAGAAGAACAAGAAGAAGAACAAGAAGAAGAACAAGAACAAGAACAAGAACAAGAACAAGAACAAGAACAAGAACAAGAACAAGAACAAGAACAAGAACAAGAACAAGAACAAGAACAAGAAGAAGAACAAGAACAAGAACAAGAACAAGAACAAGAACAAGAACAAGAACAAGAACAAGAACAAGAACAAGAACAAGAACAAGAACAAGAACAAGAACAAGAACAAGAACAAGAACAAGAACAAGAACAAGAACAAGAACAAGAACAAGAACAAGAACAAGAACAAGAACAATAACAAGAACAAGAACAAGAACAAGAACAAGAACAAGAACAAGAACAAGAACAAGAACAAGAACAAGAACAAGAACAAGAACAAGAACAAGAACAAGAACAAGAACAAGAACAAGAACAAGAACAACAAGAACAAGAACAAGAACAACAACAAGAACAAAAAAAAAAAAAAAAAGTGGCAGTATCAGCAACAATAACTTGTTAAACAAAACTTGTCTTCGCCTTGCAATTTAAAGGGCATTATAGCAACTTCTTGATATTTGGCGTTGCTTTAACTGAGAGAGATTTTTATGTCTTGTGTGCTAATCATTTTCATTTACACTGTATAACGAATTGGACCAAGTCAGATAGAACTTGTCGGACGTCAAAGCTAATTCCAGAATGCTGGTGTAGATCAAATGAAGCACAATTGCCCTTCAAGCTTAAGAAAGCACAAAGTGTGGCGGTCTGTTTGAAGTCGAGCTTTCATTTGGTAAGATTTTAATTGAGAGGCACTTCCCTACCCTATGCACGCAGTAATTCATTCTATGGTGAGGCATTGAGGTAGAACTTTATATGAGAGACCTCTGCTATCTACCTACGATAGCAAAGGTGTCCAGCGTTACTGTATGTGCATTGTGCACGATGTCTTCCGAACTGTACAATCTATATCCTTTGTCTCAAGGATTTTAAACATCTTTATTCATGTTGTGAGCATCATATATTGCCGCCATTTGGTCTCAGTCGAAATAAAAACAGTTCCTTAAAAATAACGCGTCCGTTTTGGTTGACAGAAGCAATATATAAGCATCCTATTTTGAAAAAAATATACTTTCCACGAAAACATTTTTGGCAATGTAAACACATACTGGAACAGCTTTCAGTCCGGCCGTGAACTCCTCAGATTGAACAGTGAAAAGATACCGTGCGCTCTCGGACGATCGTTTCGCAATTGCCTCTGATAAACAACTTCCTGACATTTATTTATTGCTCTGTCCCATCACGTTTGCGAAATGTTGAACCCTCTGAACGTAACAAATTCTTTACCTCGCAGATGGCTGAACTGAATACGACAGATGATATTAGAGGAAGACGAGGGAAATAAGGTAAACAATGTTCGGAAATCTTTTGAAAGAAGTCAAACGCCTTAAACATGAACGTCAAGGTTGCTGTTGGGGATGGTTAACCACGTTTTACAAAAAATAGCTCCATTTAGCACAAGCACAAGAGACGCCAGCTTTGGGATATGGCAAACTATGACGCAGTACGTTTTGTTTTACCCTTACATTAATGTCAGAAACACTATGAGGAAAACAGTTCCACGGGCAAGTCGGCTGGAAGTCGGAGCTACGACGCGCTCTCTTTGAAAAAATATGACTTAACCACTACACCACCTGGCTCATCCGACGACAAGATTATGCCAGTTTGAAGCACTTGTTAATTGTATTAATCTATTTGTTTTTTTCTGTTGCGTCGAAGCTATACAGCTTCATTTATCAATAATCAATAATTTGTATTTTCATGTCTAAAGGCACTCCTCTACAAGCCTTGGTTTATTAGGATTGTGCCTCCACCATTATTGTTTTGTGCATTCTGTTATATGATCTTCAGTTTGGTAATAAATGTAATATTGAATTGAAAAAAAATGAATTGAATTGAAATGTCCAACATGATTCACTGTATTCTTTGGTCAAATTCTGTGATTTAATAGGATGCGAACTGTTCTCATTTTACGGATGAGTTCGGTGGTCTGTCTAGATTTGGTTGTGGGATAGTGGTTCGAATCCCACCTTAGTAGCATGTGGATTTTTTGGGGGGAGACAAGACTAATTTATTGTCATTGTTTTTTTGTCTTTGATAAGTAAGATCGCTATATAAATGTATTTGGTAAATTCAATGCTTTATTCAAGATACGCATCAAATGAAAACAGAGAAGTACAATACTTACAATAAACAATTCAAACGGAACTTTATCAAAATTTCACTGAATGAAAACAAAAGACAAGGATAATTACTAATAAGAATTAAAATATCAATGAGAAAATAAACTGAACTTAAAGCAGGAAAAAACAATGAGGTTAAAATTTACTCTCCTTAATGTCACATTGCCATGAACCTACAACGTAAATTTATTTATTAATTTGTATTGCCCATTACCGTTGCCATATATTACTGACACGTTACGTAACTACGTATTCGTTTTTACGAATTACGTAATTATTAACGAATAAATAGTTTGTTTTGTATGATTTACTAGGATGCGAACTGTTCTCATTTTACAGATGAGTTCGGTGGTCTGTCTAGATTTGGTTGTGGGATCGTGGTTCGAATCCCACCTTAGTAGCCTATGGATTTTTTTGGGGGGACAAGACTAATTTATTATCATTGTTTTTTTTCTTCATTACTCACCAGCGCAATCGCCAATACCAGGATGAATAGGAAACGAGAAGAAATGTCCAGTTTTAAATGTTGGAAGAAAACCCCAAAATGGAGAAATACCCACGCAATAAGGTCGGGACTGAAAACCCAGTCCACATGCAAGGCTCCGGTCCGGGATTCGAACCGGGGTCCACACAGGTGAAAAGCAGGGAAAGAAACCACTGAGCCAACCTGACTCCTCGAAATAAATCTCTGACTATACATTGCCGAGCATACATCACTGTAAATGCATTGTTTTTTTCCCCGATGCATTCATTACATCTATTGAAATTTGACACATTTTCAGCTTGGTCAGGCAATATAATATTATTTAATAATTACAGGTTTGCCTCCTTCAACTCACTCAGACGGCACTAAAGACCACACACGGGCAGCAACGTTATTACACTATACTCCATCCGTATCACGATATACGATTTCGATGTTTATTTTTTACAAACTAGGTTGAGATCACCCTCTTACCTTCAAGATATTACACCCTTAAAGACAACGTGTGGTTTCTAGTAGATCAGGGGGGGGGGAGGATTGAAACCAACATAGCTTTTCACATTTTTTACAAAGTTTGTTCGCAGTGGCTTGCTACTGCCAGGTATTGTGCAACATGCTATTTATAATAATGTACCCATAAATATTGTCTATGAATCCCAATTAATTTGTGTGTGTGTGTGTGCCATGTATGCAGGGCAAATAATAATAATAAAAAAAAAATAATGCAGACGGCAAAAGCGCTTTACTCAATGTCTCAGATCGTGCAAGCCTCGCTATTATTCGAACATTTTTTGGGGACCGTGGGTTCCCATTGATTTAAGGTGTGAAAGTAGCAAAACCACGCACTAACGGGTCCCAGCATTCGAATACTCGCGAGATTTGAGTCTAATGATGTCACGATTACACAATTGCATTCAACAATGAATTCCTAGGTTTATGTAATTTGAAATTTGATTGATACCGTTGGCTTTTGTGTTCCCTTCTCAATAGGAGGAATTATGGGTCGTAATAGGTGTCAGCAGACTGACCAGTAAATCCACGGTTAGTGCACCACACAAAAGAGAAAAAAATCATGCGCCAAACCTAATTATAAAAATGTAAACAACAACTTTTCTGAAAATCAAATATCTGAAGGTCATGGATATTATGGATTGGTCCAATATTGTGCCCCTAGGGTTATTGACTTTCGAACTGGAGCAGTTTGTGTGCAATAACCCTCCAAACTGAATAAGTGTCTAGGTCATTTTTTTCTCAAGATGGAGTCTGACTAGTTCACTCATTCTTTTTGGATCAGCCTAGCTAAATATTATGCGTCTAACCTACTAAAAATTGAAAAAGAAAAATGAAGTTTAGTTGTCAGAAAATGTATTTAAATTCTTTTTTTTCAAGCTGACTGACAGACTTTTAAACAGTTTGTGGAGTATTATTTGAATGTTAAGCATTTAGCATTGGTTGCTATGGGGCTCTTTTTCAGTGTGGTGCTCCCTTGTTCTCTGTTCTCACGCATGCTCAAAACTACGTAAACTACTGAATAATTACCGCTTATGTCTGCTGCCACGTAGCGTCCGAACGTCTCACATTGTGACATTTTTTTCAGCCGTAGGATTTTGAATACACCTTTAAACATACCTGAATTGAAACAACATTCAATGAAGTGTACTCTCTCACTCGGTGAAGCGGACGCAATTACAACAGTGAATTTATTTCATTGAAGAGGCTTGTCCTTTTTTCCCCCCAACTGCCACAATTTTTTCATTATTACTGGGAATGGGAAGCGACAGGGGGTTGGCCAATCACTCGTTCCTTATGTGGTTTACTTGGCATTTGGAAAATAATGGGAAATAACCCCTGTACATTGTCGATCATAATTTGAAGGAAATCCTCATTTCTGCTTTCTGCTTTTTTTCTGAGCACTTGAAGTAGAATTGTTTTATACAGGATTTGATATGAACTGGTTTCATGTCTTTTGAGAATGTTGGGTGAACTAAGATTTGTTTCAGTTAACGCTGTTCTTTTTTTCTTCATTTTTTTCGATTTCATATTTCATTTTGCTCGTCTTCATTTTGTTGAGATTTTATTTTTAAGTTAGTGGTATTGTTGGGGTTTGTCTTCTTATATTGTTAATAAATAGAAAGCATACCTTCGCCTCAAGGCGCTTCACAAACAGAAGTCAACAAAAGCAAGAGATAATCGAATCATTTAATCTAAAATTAGACTTTGAAGAAAATTGTTTTATTTTTAATTTGTTTCCGTTTCTCCTTGAAAAGGAACAATATATAATATATATATATCTATATCTATATTTACATCCTTTGTAAGCCTTCTTGGTGTAACATGTTTATAAAAATGAAAAGAGGACAAATTGATTAAATTGTATTTAGCTAAAAGGTTCGCTGGAGACATTTTATTGTTGTTTTTTGTAAAGATTCCAGACAATCCTTTCATGGACCAGCACTTTGCACATTACAAACAAGATTCTCTTCGGCATTTTCAATCAAGAAAACACGAAATTAGAGCAAGGCTATCTCTTAAAAAATGAATTTACGTGTATAATCTGTTTTTAGGGTTAACCTTGATTCATACAAAAACGGCTGGAGACAAGACTACGTTGTGAATGCAATTAATATACAGATGGCCCTACTCACACAATAGGAAGACGTGGCCTCCAGAAATAATGATATAATGAACAGTCGCTTACAAGGAAAGACATTTTCTCAATGTTTGATTAATTACACCACTGAGACACTTTGTAGCAAACGAGAAATTTTCCTTTCTAGGTAATATTTTGAGCTAAACTCAGTCATTGTAATAATTGGTTGGTGATGCTTGACACCAGCTGTTAGGTGTTTTCAAGTATCACGAAATAAAAAAAAGGAATTCTACTGAGCTTCACTACGGTATTAATTTATCACATTAATTAATGCTTTATTCTCCTCAGTGTACAGGTACGCACAAACGTAATTTCAAAACCAACCGAAGCCCCGCGGAAAGCATCGGCAGCGATACCCGGTAACTCCAACGGTCTCATCATGCTAGCTCGGTTGGTATATTTGGTAAAAGTTACAGTTGAAATAAATGGATGTTTGCACTTCAACCATTACCCCATTAGCCTCTTACCCCATTAGCCTCTGCCACACAATTACCGACATTGACCGATGATGGCGTTTAGCGGAGAAACGTCAATATGGCGGACAATCCAAACCAAAATGAAACATTTTTAAGAATCACGAAAAATACTTAGGAAGGGGCTCACCATGTTAAAAATTTCATTTGAAATACTCTGTGATTTCCAAGGTTTACTTTTTGTTTATATTTTTAACGCTGCCATCTTGACAAATGTCCGTTATGACGTCACTGTACGCCCTAAGCCGTAGATCACTCACAATAGGTAAACATAACTCAGCAGACTTTGAAGAAACAGTGCTTGTTTAAAATCATGGGTGTGTTTATATCGTGCAATAAACGACAAAGGAAACTGACTGGGTAAATTTTAATTCAATGTGGGGTGAACAAAGAGAAATTGAAAATAACGGGACTTGAACCTGCGACCTCCGGAGTAACGTGATAGCACTTTACCAACTGAGCTATCCAGCCCGAATGTTGGAGGTATCCTTTACGTGTCAATATCTTGTATGGGTGCCAGTCAGAAGCCATTCAACCTGAAACTGCCGTATAAGTAGTCATCACACCCAAGTTTACCGATAAAACCTGGCAAGCGGCCGTACAGGGATCACCTTGAGAGGATGCCACTTATTCTATCAAAATATCAAGCAATAAACCACAAAAGAGACTGACTGGGTAAATTGTGAAATTTATCGCGACAATTTACCTTTACAAACGATGCAGCTGTCTTTTTGTTTCCCCTTTTCAGCCATTTTTTGGGGTCTCCAGTTGGAATCAGTGAAACCACATTAAAGGCATTTTCGAAACCAGGGATTCGGCATCAGCTCCGGCTTAGTCTCCGTCCACCTGTTTGAAGCCCATACCAAAAACGCACGTTTTCAAAATAACCAACGGAGCCAAAGTAGGAACCGATGCCAAATTTGTGGTTTCGAAAAGGGCCTTAAGACTAAAAGGACAACAATAATTGTCTGACACCAATTCTGGATAGGATAAGAATGAGCGTTCAATCAATGCTAGTCGTCACAGGGAACAAGACATATATTACGATAGCCAATCATTGGAGTCTAGGAACCAATGTTACACCATATAGCACCATACCGGTATGTTTTCAGATTGAAAACTTAACATTTGCTTTTAAGCCTAGGTAAATGCATGGCAGCACAATCATACTGAGACAAAAAAGACCTAAGTCATGGTGCTCAAATCTTTAGTTTTCTGTCCATACAACTAAGTGTAATCAGATCGAGGCTGGAAGGGACAGAATAGTCAGATCCATGTCAAAGAAATTGAAGTTGTTGCTTTCATAGTTATTGTGTATCCAGGAAACCTGACAGATACTGAGTAATTGAGAAATATTGCTGTATATAAGCCCCGCAATCTCTACATTCTTTTGAAAGAATCTTTAGACCTTGACCATCTGGGTTGAGTTTAATTTGACCAATATCCTGCCAACGATGTCCGGTATCTAATTAAGCGTTTTACCAGATATCACCCTGGGGACAACAAACCTACTCATTCATTTGCCTTTGATATTCAACGTGTTTCTCTTGTAATTGGATCATCTGCAGTGGGAAAGAAAATATATATAACACCATGATCTGTTTGTTTAAATTACATTTGTTTCTCTCACAAGAAATTGTCTTTCGGCACGTTGTCCATTTGGTCAACCAAGTCTTTAGGTAAAGAGGGCTTTCAGTCATTCGAACGTAAAGACTACAAATAATTCATGAATATTAATGCATTTGTGATTCAACGGTCAGGATGCTAGACATGGCGGCATTAGCGGTGAATCTGATTAGCGGTGAACATATTAAATCAAACCAAATCATTTCAATTCGGTCCATCAAAAATAAAAGCGGATTGAAACATCAATTTCTTGCTATATTCATAACGATGAGATGAAGTGGAAAATTGACAAAAACCATTTAAATGGTGTGACGTGGCCGACCGGTCTCACGCACCGGACTCAAGCTCTGGTGTTTCTGATCAGCAGAGTGTGGGTTCGAGTCCCGCTCGGGACACTTGTGTCCCTACGCATGGCACTTAAAACTACTACGCAGGATTGGTAAGGATAACAAATAGTATTGTTTAGTTTCAGTCTGAAATCTTAATGTTTATGAAGTTAATACCAGAACCAATTTTTCTGTGAAATATTTCCCTCTGAAAAGCTGTCATATTCAAAAAAATGTATCTGAAAGCAACAGCTGATTTCGGTTGTAACAGTCGACATTAAAGACAATGTGTTTACATGCTGAAAAATGTGCGCAGTTTTTCACTATTTTCTCGTGACTCAGACGACGGATTGAGCCAAAACTTTCACAGGTTTATTTTTGTTATGTATATATTGAACCAGACAAAGTCAGAATACTGCACTATCAGCTTTACCAATCCCGTATAGTGCCTTCAACCATTATTGCTTCGTCCTTCGGATGAGATGGAAAGCCGTTGGTCCCGTGTGTTGTGTAATGCACGTATAAAGAACCCAGTACACTTATCGTAAAGAGAAGGGGTTTGCCCCGGCGTTCCTGACATGGTCTGACAGCAGTATGTGCCACCTCACCTTGTATCCCTTTCAAGATGTTGTAATGGTTGCTTCGTCTCATAAAATAATTCTTCATAATCTCCACCAGATTTGATAATTCGGCGCCAGAAATGTCATTTATGACAAATATGGCGCATTATAAATGTACCCTTAATTACTACTATTATTTATCACCACAACTTTCAATCCTGTGGCATACATCTTGAAAAGAATATAAAAATGTAAGTTTTTTCCCTGCTTTCGAACGATAAGCGTCCACGGTGCAAGGAAACAGTAATTCCGCTACCTTGGAGAAGATTTCGTCTACAGCATAAGACGCCAGGCACAATATAACTCGCAGCCCTGCACTGCAAGCAACAAGATCGGATGTGTCGCTTGTCTCTAATTACCTTCCCTTCAGGGAATCACTAGACGAGGGGAAGGAGGAGGCGAAAGGTTCGATGAAAAAGACTTGAGAAAAGAAAAAAAAAAGGAGAAAGAAAGAAGAAGAAGAAAAAAAGAGAAAAGAACCAGGACAATTCAAAATGGAGGGTAGAGACAGGGAACGAAATGTAAAAACAGGACGTGGAATTGTGCTGGACAATTTAAGTGCTTAAATCAATGAAGGACTCGAGGAATAGAGACAGTTGGAGAGAAGAAGTTTGACAGATTAAAGAGAGAGAGACAGACGGCAAATCCTTGGAGGAATTCAGAATTGATAAGAAATTGACAGGGATGGAGAGAGACAGAGAGAAACGACACAGGGAAGAGGACACTTTCTCCAGCTTTGAAACGAGAGAAATAGATTCATATATTGGCCCCAAGAACGATAAAGTGAAGTGGGTGTCGTTACCGGAAACATAAAAATAGCGAACGAATGCAGCCTTGGGACTTAATAATAATATTTCTTCAATGACTTTTTTGACCATCAGCACAGGAAAGGAAATCCAGAATCATGAATTTTGTTTCAAGGTATATTTTATTTTGTTTCTGTCTAGTAGCGGACAATGTGTACTAAAATTTATGTTTACTCTCGGTGCTGTACGTTGTATCAATTGATGAGGCAAAAGTTAACAAGAACATGTTACAAGAACATGCATTTGACATTGTCAATACGTTTTTGTCAATGACGTAATATACTGCGAGAAATTCGAAATTTGCGATGATGACTGTGTTCATTCCATGTTGAATGATTGTAAAGCGTTTTAACTTCAATAGGCCTTATGGTCTTATTGGCACTGCCCCCACCCTTCGCCCCGCCCCATTGACAGGCTCAGTTCTCAGTACGGGTTGCCAATCAGATCGTATTAAGCTTTGTGTATAATGATTGTGCACAAAAAGAATTGACGGTGTAAACAAAATAAATAAATAAATAATAAATAAATAGTAAAAAAAGAAAAGAAAAACAAATTAATTGGTGTAAAAAAAGAAATGAACAAAGTACCACCTAAATTAATGATGTTTTGTCACGTGGATTGATCGCATGTTTATTGATAAATTAAGAAAACATATGAATAAGCCCTTACAAAAATGAGCAATATAAATTTGGTGGGATGTGAAAGAATCACATGCCTCAAAAGAATAAGACCAAGAGGGTGTGTGTGTTTTGCATACCGGTGTGTTTGTTCCTGATATCTATCGGTGTCTTTAGATTTCAGCCAGTCCGCCCTTTAAAGACAGCTATCCATGCCGCTAGGTTTCTGCTTGGGTGCTTTTTGATTAGCACTAGAATAACCAAGTGATTGCTTTTCTATACCCTTGGCAACGGTAGAATAAGAATTCCATTCACTTCACTAATTCACAGAAAACTCGACCCGTATATGTTCTTTCTGTGATTGTTTTTTTTTGGTATTCCACACGGAGATTGTCTTGCAGGAAAACAAGTGATATCTATTTATTATATATTTGTTATTTATATCGTGTGAACCACTCATTCATAAATTTCGACTTTTATAAAGTAATAATAATATTGAGCTGCTGCTTATCATCTGGCGATACAAAGCAAATCTTCAGGGCTCTCCGCTAAAAAATTATTTAGCTATGATTCATTGAATATCTTTACGCTTCGTTGATTTGGAGTCCGGTTACGGTATGACTGAGATATTTTTTTCTTCTTTTTCTCTTCTAAATAATGCTCAAAGAGTTATGAATTACACAGCCAGAGAGCTCGCAACGGTGAAAAGAAGGTGACAGATGAGGTGTGGCATTTCCGGAAAAACTTTTTCCCAGCTTATTAATTCACAATGTTGACTCCTGCATTGTTAGACATCTAGACTTCAGACCGTTTTTTGTTTTCTTCCCTCAAAGTTAACCTTTGACTAATTACAAACTGTACTGAAGAAAGAGTCTGGTGATCTTTTAAAAAAATGTAAAACTAGGTGTCATGACTGCAATAGTATGCATGACATAATGACATAGTTCTAAGCAGTAGATCCAGATGGTAAGTAATGATTTACAAGGAATCGATGACTATGCCCTCGTTACAGTATCAACAAAAATTGCTATTCCAACCTACAGACGTGATCCAATTCACACAATCGTTTCCCGGAAATCCCAATGCATTTTTAATCATGGTTGGAGACAAAGTACAGTGTAGCCATACGATTGTTTTGATTTAGTTTCAATCTGAAAGCTTATTAATCACAAATTTCATGCCAACTTCAATTCCCGGGAAAAATATTTCCGTCCCAAAATAGCGTTAATTAAAGTAAAGATAATAGTATTTAACCATGCCCTCATCACATGTTTGTTTCCCAGATGCGATCGGTAAATTCCAATATTGAGGTGCACAAACTCCATGCCAAAAGACATGCAAAAACATATTTCAGTTGTTTTCACTCAAATGAGAATCACTGAGAGAATTATTAAGACTGAAAAAGAAAGAAAGAAAGTATGATTTACTTTCTGCAAACAGCTGAAGGGGGAAAAAACATGTCTCTTAAAGTTTTAGACTGAAATTCTCTCTAATCGATTCGAAACTAGGGACAACCTGCAGATGAATAGGCCCTAGTTTCAATCAATTAGAGTGAATTTCGATCTAAAACTTCAAGAGGGATATAAGAAAAGCGTGATCAAAATGTAAAAAGAAAGAAATTAGTCAAGAGTGAGACGGACCTCTCTGAAATGATCTATATGAGAACAGTAAACATGAGCAAAGTTTCAAAATATTCGATTCCGTGGAGCCAACGACCCAAGACGCAACAGAACAACGTTCGCCTTCGCCATCACGCATCTTAAAATTACATCATATTGTTATTTAATTCTGGAAATTATTTCTCAAGTTACATGAATGTCAGTTTCCAGATGGTCCGTAGTTTATAACATCTTCAAGACGGAATTGATCACCCATGCGATATAATTCAATAAAGGTTTCGCTAATCCAATATATATATATATATAAAAAAGGGAAAAAAGCAATCACTGATCTCGTGCGTTGTACCTTCCACGTTCTAAACAGCTTTGCTTGCATATATCAGGTGTTTTTTTTTATAAGTAGACATATAAAAACTCAGTGTGTGTTATGTTATAAATGACATGACAGTAACACTAGAGTGTCGAGTATATACTTAATCAGACCCCACAGCATTAGTCGTCCAAATGTTATTCACATTTATTCATAATCATTTCCATTTCACGATACCTCGATCGCACAATACAACGTTCGGCAAAACGCACACATATTAAAGTATTAAGCACTTTATCAAATTGTTTGCTTTGTTTAATTGTTGTTGTTTTTTTGGCAAGATTATTCGCAATTTAAAACACTATTTTTCATCCATCACTGAGCATTAAAATATCACTGCAGGAGAAAATTTGAGATGTGCACGGAGTCTGATATTAAAACCTGAAAAATAAGCATGGTCCGACCTTCTTTCATTCATAAGGCGTTCTTGCAAAGAACTGTGACCCTAAATCGCTAGATTTCTAGAAGTTCGTTTGTAAGGATTATTCACTTATACATTAAATTCTTAAAGGAGTCAGCAATTTTAAATAAATTGGTCATTAAAAGGTTAGCACACAAGAAAGGACAACTTCAATAGGTCCTTTCACTCACTCTTGTGTGTACCATCCGAGACATAAACCATGCCGTCTGAAGCAGTAGAACCCGACTATGTGTGCCTTGACGAAACCATTATCTTTTTTTCCCCCCACCTCAAGGCAAAATTTATTTAAAGATAAGCCGATGTTTACTTGACTTCGTGGCAGTAATGTGTATCAATACACGTAACACTATTATCTATCGTACGACATGCGATGTTTCGTGCGCTGAAATTCCATAGTTTCATACTTGGATTGTTATAAGAGCATTACCTGGTTATGACAGACATATTAATATTGCCTTCGAATTGACATTGGTGGGTATCAAAAATCTTTCAAGAATTTCCTGATTTAACTAGCTGTGAAGTCTGTTCCTAAGTTGCACGTTTGTGTGGCCCCTAATTCCGAGCCCTTAATGTAGTTCGACCTCAAAGTAGCCCCCCTCCCTGCCCCGCCCCCAGGGCCCTATACGTTAACAAGATCTCATTTGAAATGAATTGTGTAGTTATCTTTTTAACGGTATTAATGTACTATCATCATAATGCATGTAATTGTCGACAACTTTCTTTGGTAAACGCCAGTGTTGTAGTCAAGTACTTTTCAATCGAGTATCAAGTATTGCCGAGCACTAGGGAGGCCAAGTACAACTCTATTACAAGTAGTGGGCCATCTAGGGCGAGTACAAAGTGTCCGAGTACAGAGTAATCTGATATCCGAGTACCGAGTCCAACAGCCCAGTACCAAGTACTTGGATCTCTGAGGACGAGTACGACAAGTTTTTATAAAGATACTGCAAAATATGGTAAAAAAACACATTTGTTTTCTTTTACTTATTTCTAGACGTCAACGTTATTATAACTGGCACTTTTTAACATGAATACATTATAGACAATTTAGATTTGACTTTGTCAAGAGCTTTATTCCTACGTTCCTTTAAATTACGTACATATAGGAAAGCGGAAAGGAAAGTGGTATTTTGACCACGGGTATAAAATCGAGTCTGAGTACATTTTCAGTCGAGTATCGAATACATGACTTCGAGTACAGATTAATTTTCAGTCGAGTATCGAGTATCGAGTATCGAGTTTGAGTAGGAGTATTTTGCTAGCCGAATATTAGTATAGGCCTACCATCAAAACGGTACTCAAGTACGAGTTCAGAGAACGATTAATACAGCACTGGGTAAAGCCGCATACTCGTATAGGAATCCACCCGGTCGAAACCTCTCTTAATGCCCCTGGAATTTGTCCGTTGCCCCAGTTTTTTTAATTTATTTTTTACACCCGGCAAGGTTGTTGTTACTGAAAGAATTACTACCGACTATCATAAATCAAGGATGGGTTTGTAGAGAGTGGGCACGACGGGTTGGTGGAGCACGCTGTCGACTGATTCTGTCAGTTGTTAAACAAACCGACCTCAGAGAAAGAAAAAAAAAAGATCTGCAAATCAGTGAAAAACAAAGAGTGGTCGACATTTGATACAGATATTTATATCCGGTGGATTTTTACTCCACAGTGTTAATGAGGTTTGGTGGGAACAAAATAAATGCGGGGGCAAGATGTCCCTAGCTGAACATGCGATATCTCTTCATCTAATGTGAGATCTCGGTAGACCTAACGCACTCTGCGGCAATCTTTGTCATATTCTCTGTGTACGCTGTGACAGTTCGAACTCTCTAAAAATATGAGGTTTTGTTTCTTTAAGCCCAGGTTTAATGTATGAAAATAAGATGATTGAGTCCCGGTAATCACATAAAGCAAAATCCGGGCGCCCACCTTTTACAGCATCAGAGAAAGTAATACCTTTATGAGGTTTACATCTTTCATGTTTGTAATGATTTTGGAATAGAATCCGCCTTTTGATAAATGCGATTATGACTGACAAGCCGTGAACGACGAATTGATTGAATGCAAGACTGTCGGATCCCGTGTGGCTGTCCCCCACGACACGACAAAACACCGGCTATATCACACAACACAACGTAGGCCGGTATCTCCGCACGGGGCATGGAGGGAAAACTACGTCTACCGTAGATAGCAGAGTGTCTCGACCCCGCCCACGCATAGCATCCCGCCACGTTCTCAGTCAGACAAGAGAGACCCAAAAAATGAAGACCCTTGAATATTCCCCGGTTATCCTCTCCTTATCCAGCATCGTCTGTCTGCGTCTTTATCTTTCTTTAAGTTCCTCTTACCCTCTCTCTCTCTCTCTCCTCATTGCCAACCGCGCCAATCTAATTTGATGAAATGATAAATCTCCCACGATCGCAGAACCCGTAAATTGCCCCCTGAATTGAGCAGGTCGCGCGGAATACAGCGAGCCTAATGAATCGAATTTGGGCACAGTCGGGATGCCACGGCAAACCGTTACTGGATTGACACGAGGGAACAAACCAATGATGGTCCGCGTAATGGAAGGGACATGGGTTCTCTTTTCTCATGTGCATTCTTCACTGACAGTTCCTGTCACCAGATGAGTATTCAAGTGATTCTGGAAGGAATTCTGTAATAATGTTGTCAAAGGAAACTCCTGCAAAAAAGTCATTCTAGTTCTGTTAAGATGATCATTTCATTCTGTTACGATTTGAAGATTCTGAACGAGCATGGTATCCTGACACTCTCTGCACCAAATCTCTTTAATTAAACACTATCGCATTGTTTCAAGGCGGCGCTTAGACAGGGTGTAATGTGAATTCAAGAAACAACAAATAAATAAACGTCACGAACTGTAAACAAACAAATCAGATTTTTTTTTTCATTGACCCCCCCCCCCCCACCCCCGCTGATGGGGAAATAATTATGGCAAAAGTTTGTTTAACCAAGAGGAAGAAACCATTCCACACACTTTCCATTTACATTGATGCCGGTAGGGAAGATAGCTTACCTAATAAAATTAGTACCTGGTACCCGGTACCAACAAATTCCCGCAAAGAAGTTCATGTTTGACCGTCTGGAATGATATAGACACTGTAATCAGATTACGTTTTAACTTTACCCTTAACCGTTTACTGTTTTTGTGTAGAATCGTTTTTATAATGGTACCAATATACACACAACTTTAAAATGAGAATTACAAATGCTGGCTTTAAATAAAGAAAACAATGATGCGAATGAATGTGTGTATGCCCTAATCGTCCAAGAACATTTTAGAGCCAATTCCAGCTATGATAGCAAACAACATGATACCACGGCGCCAATTTACAACCACTTGAGCCGTAATGATCGCCACGAGCCCCATGAAATGCTCCGCTCCCCTCTGCGTTTACATAGGCCAATATCCAGGTGACTTTTTGTATATTCGGCCAAAAATAGGAATGTGGAATAATGACTGGCAATAATTGCTGCCGACAACCCAAATGTTCCCAATAATTTCAATTTGATTTGAGGGCTAAAGTCGAACTCCGGAGTTGGATGGACCTTGTCGAGTGGCCATGCGTTTTGTTTGGCAGGTTAAACTGTGGCATTTTCTTCAGATTGCTAAAGCCAAACGTTAAGATGGAAAAATTAAATCTGTTCATAAAAAACTGTGTCAATTATGCAAAATAGAAGTGGTTACTTTATCAACTCTAAACGTTTGATCAACCCGCCGTATTTATATTCTATCTGATTTGACTTGATTTGGACAGAAAACAGCAAAGAACATGACAAATTGCAACAAAAAATATATAAATACAGGTGAATATAAAAATAAACATACAAATAACGAAGTAGATAAAATGATATAAAATTGTACAAACATTCCTAAGTATAGCCCCGAAACGCCAAACTTAGTAATAACAATAGTTAATTTCCATTGGGGTCCTTATTGAAAAACAAAAGAAAAAAAACCTGAAGTTCCTTAAATCTGGCTTATGTTGAAAAATGTAGATAATATGTACATCGTTGTTAATAATCTTATTTCAAAATTATAGGCCTGGCATGCAAAAATTGGCCACATACAAACCAGATTATTTCATGCCAATTGTTTCGTCGACCTTTCTCTGTTTTTTGTTCGTTATGTTTGTTTAAGAAGATTATAATGACAATCTGATCTAAGTTCAAAATGAGGACGGGCATTTGATGGACTCATTTAAAATCAAACTATGTGAGACCATTTTTGTGGGAGTTCTTGCAGATAATTGAAATGTACCGGTAACTATTCTGTGAATAAATCTTTGAAGGCATGGCTAGTTAGTTCATTATGCCAAAGGTCAACACCAACGTGCATTCATCAAAGGCACCGTGTCGTGAAACAGCTTTCATTCAATGTTATCATTTTCCAATAGTAGAACAAAAAAACAAGAACAAGAACAAGAACAAGAACAAGAACAAAAACAAGCTCATTTCGTTGTTTCATTCGCAAGAAAATGGTCAAAATGCATTCAGCATTTTGTACACATTCTTAGGCAGAGTTTTGGGTCTTACACAACACGAAAATTAATTTGGATATTATCCAATTTATTTTTAAAAAACGACAACACTTCAGGCAGAAATATATCAAGGACTGAGCTCTATTCCATCATTATCTTTATACCATGTAAGGTAGATTATGTGAACATAAATGCTTTTCTTTGTTACCAATGTTGAGCTTAAAGCTCATCGTATAAAAATTACGGCGGAGTCGCATCAGCTGCAGCCGCTTCAGATACAGAAGCCATAGCTGCAGCCAGACCCGTAGTCGCAGCCAGGGTTCGGAAAAGGCCCCGACACTGGTTCAGAGAACTATTTATTCGATTATTAGCAATTCGAACCGGTTACAAGGGAAATTGTAACCTCGATTCCCCAAAGATTAGTCATGATGTTGAGGCCCAGCCTTGTCGCGGGGTAAGCTAATTTTGAAGGAACAGACTATTGTGGGTTCTGAAACTCGTGATGGCCTATAAAATACAGTAAGCATTAATTGATGGATGTTTGAGAAACATTTAAGTAAAGGCAGTGACATTTTCTCTCTTTCATCCGACACGATGATAATAAAGCCGTGCCAGAATTAGTGGCTGCGGCTGCGGTTTGATTGTCACGTGAACAAGCTTTGAAGCATACAGAGAATACGGAGGCCCGTATAGCAACACCCATAGCAACAACCACAGCCGTAGTTACAGCCGCCAATTCGGACTAAAACTCGACTTTTCGTCCTGCTGGCTCAATTTCACAAAGATCTATAATTGGTCTTAAGATGCGTATATCAATATCAGGACATTTTTCGAAACAATGGATTAGACCCCGCCTTCGGCTTTCCGTCCGCCTCTTTGAAATCCCGTACCGAAAGCGTGTGTTTTCAAAATTACTGACAGAGCCCAAGCCAAAAACCGTGGTTTCGTAAAGGGCCAACTTATTGCTAAGCAAAGTGAGATATGAAACACAAATCACTCTGGTGATATTGACAGCTCATCTTAAGATGAATCGTTACATTTTGTGAAATCGAGCCCAGTTTCAATTTATAGAAAGTACAACTTGCCTTGACGCTCTCTTACCATTCCCATCGCTATTTCTATATTCAGCTACAACTAACCACGCAGTTATAGAACTCAAAAGCGAGAACTCGTCTCTCTCAAACAAAATGTTAACGGTTCGTTATCAAACGAAGACTTATACAAAGATGAGTTGGATCACAGCAAATCTGAGGTATTTGAGGTAGCTGGCTGACCTACATAAAACTTGCAAAGAAACCCAAAAGATTCTAAATCCCTTTTCGTCTTTTACATCAAGGGGTGGATTTACTAGCATTTTCCAAGCGATAAAAGTCTCCATGTCCGAAGGAAATGACTGATAAAGAATGCCTTCAGTGTGTGGCTTATTATAAGATCATCAATTGCAAGTTTGGGTAGGAATGGCTTACTACTCACTGAGATATATCCTGTGTTCTCGAGGTCTACTGAATACGAAGAAAAATTGCTCGGAGCATTTTTTTGTCTTCGTCTTTTTCTTCCCCTGAACGGAGATACCATACACCGGACTGACTAGCGTGCTTCGGGGAAGATTAGTGTGTGTCACTGAAGTGGAGTTATATCAAACGCTGGCATGTTTTAAATCTGATTTCCATAAAACACCTTTAACATTTCATATAGTTTGTTGGTGATCCAATACGCAAATGACACGATAATATAAATACAATATAGTAACCTATCCATTAGTCTCGCATTGGTTGTTAAAAATTAAAGATTATGTAATAAGTTGTTATTATCTCAATTGTTAAGTTTCGAGAGAGTCTTTCTCAAAGGTTTTAATTGAAATCGCTAATCTTATAAGTTTCTAACAGTATTTATAAAAGATAAACCCGCTTCAAATGTTGCCATCTTTAATAATTACTTCGTTTAAAATTAATCTTATTTCACTCATTGTGCACGAAGGAAAAGCATGTGCAGCATGCTTGCACATGCGGAAAGGAAATGATTTCACGCCGTTTTCTTAATTAAATATTCACAGCTACAGAATCATTGACGTTTCATGAAATCGATTGGAATGAATAGACTCCTCCCTCAAATAATGCTGTGGCACCTCATATTTGCATCCGTCGTTGGCCAAAACAAATCTTCAAAATGCATTAACTGTGTGTATCATTCTATAGCTTGCATTTTTCCCCCGGTAGTAATACCATTCTAGACATTAATCCATCTTGGATTTTTCTTAAAAGCATCACATATAAACAGAAGAATTCAAGTAAAAGAAGAGAAAACAAAATGTGGTTGTTTCTGAGTGGAGCAAATGTGACAAAGACGGTCGTAACTTTAAAAACCCAGCGAGACAGACATGTCGGTGCCTACGGCCTACCAGCGATGATAGTTCCTGGATGCCATTTTTTTTTTTTTTTTTTTTTTTTTTTTTTGGGGGGGAAGGTTGTTGTTGAGGTTTGACAAGCGGACATGCCTGTTGAGAAGTCTTGGACGACTGAGATCCCGGCCGTAACCAGATCCTACGGAAAGTGACGGCTGAAGCCTCTCCTCCTCGGCGCTTGCTTTTTAAAGTGCCCCATTTAAATTTAACGACCATTGATGGTTGAGAAAGGGCGAAACTCGGGAATCCGTCAAACATCGTAGTGTCTTCGGGACATCTCAGCATGCCGTCATCGACCCTTGTAAATAAATTGCGACATGCGATCCTGTGCTGAGCTGGCCAATTTCGTTCTCTCTCTGCACTTGTTTTTTTTTTAATACTTAACTGCAATAATTATAAATCTCGCTGTATGTCTGGATAATTTGTTTGACATTGTTACCTTGACATTGTTAGTATGAGTGTATGTGGGACAGCTTTCAACAACTGCGGTAGAAAAGTGCATCCTTTTCGATTTGCTGGGGTCAACTTTTGCTTATATACAACTAATTCTATGCAGTAAAAACGAAGGAATATGGAATAATATTACAATATATTCATACATTTTAATAGGTTTTAAGGCCAGGCTTACAATTTATTTTAAAGAGAGTTTTGTGATGCACTCGATCATTTTCCAATAGATAGATTCCAATGAAAGTGTAAGAGTTAAACATGTCTAACCTTTATACGTTAAAATGGTATATAATGTTAATTATATTATACTCTTTCACAGCGAAATTTTAAATATGACGTCATTGGATATCACCAACATACGGTTCTATACATTAAAATAAGGAATTTGTGCGTCTCAGTCAAAGGGACAAATTTGATTGAAGTGAGGTCATTGGATGTTTATGGATGTTAACAGAAACGGAATTCAATCTTGGAGTCCCTTTTTCAATGGTATACTGCTGTCTTATTTGACCTACATACATTAAGTCAAAGTAAAGCATTTGTAGTCATCGGTGAAAATCGTTCAGTTTCACAGTCACTGGATCTGCCAAGTCAATGTGTAAACAAAATTCTGCCCGAATTGCTGGGATACTTTTGGTGCAGTTTGTTAACAGCAAAAAGTGTCATTCCTTGTTACGTGTTTCAACGTAATCCTCGTTTGCTGTTGTTATTATCATATATCTCTATTAATGAAATCAAGTCACCTTGCGCTATAACCCGTAGGCCCTATGATACAAGTAAAGGGAAGATGTGAGGAAAAGAAATGTAAATTTTAGACGTGGGAGGACAACCAAAATGAAGGAAACCACCCCTCCCAAACCGGGAAAACTCATGCGATCAGAGACTAAAAAACAACCCCCCAATCCACACTGCAAGGCTCCGGTCGGGGATTCGAACCGGTCCCAACAGAAGTGAAAGGCAGAAATAGAAACCCACGAAGCTATTATAATGGGTATTGAAAAGGCCACACCCGTTCCAATTCTCACACACACCATACAACCAACATTGGGAAACTTCTTTAGATTACCACTTTTTCGAGAAAATCACTAAATATTGATGTATTTTTGCCAGGTGATTTTATGCACTTTTCATACCTGTGCTTAATTTTTTAGTAAAACATTATGACAAAAAACTGCAGATTTGGGTCGCTTTCCTCATACTAGTTGGTCTAGACCACTGATCTGTGATATCACATTTTTATTTTTGTACACAGCTCAATGGAAGAAAGCATTTTATTATGATTTTTATCAACTTTCGATATGAAGACAGGGGCCACATCTCATAATTCGTTAAATTTGTACTTTTTTTATAATTCTTGATTTGATGTGGATATTACAACACTAAAATGTAGAATTTCCCATGTGACCAGAGTAGTAGCCTATCTCGCCTGCTAAGAAATGCCATGGAATGTACAAGGTGAACTCTTTGTGTAGAAAAAGATTACAATATGGTATATATGATATTATAAGATGCAAACATTTCTTTGGACAATTTTGGTGTCGGTATCACGTTTGTTTGGCACCGTTCCGACATGGCCTATTTTGTCCGATTTTCAACCATTATGTCCGACCCATTTATCATGGTGCGACCATCTTGATTTTCTTCCATTCAAACCAATGTAACCAAACCGAGGCTGGAAGGGCAAATAGTTTGGTTCCTTTTGGTACAATGAATATTAGCATATATTACTGTTATTAGATACAGGGAACATGACCAAGATGGTTGCAGCGTGATAAAGGTCTGTTTGTCAGACATACTGCTTTGTCGGACGCAATGGGTCGGACATAATGGTTTGTCGGACGCATTTGGTCAGGCTTAACGGTTCAACATTTTCTTGTCGGACAAAATGGTCCATAATGGACGTAATTGTGTGTAAACACATGTTTAAAATACAATTCAAAATAACACTCATTCATGTGTTTATTCTCGTCATGACCAATTACGTATTACACCTTTAAGCACATGCCTCTTGGTTCTGACGTATCATGGAGTGATAACTGTACAATAATCATTGGTAGTGCTGTGAGTTGATTCACATTGGATTGTGGTAATCACAAGCACTGCCCAGTACAAAGCCATAATCAATTCACAATCGGACAAAGTTAAGTTCATCAACGACCGCTTTCATCCTCCGCTTCCCGCCCTACAAGAAGACCACGTGACACAGTCCTTCGAGCTACGGGATGTTATACTTAGCTAATACCTCGGAAGAAAAATATGTATTCAGTGGTGTTTTTTCCCTTGATTAGACTTGGTTCCAGCCGGTGTTACGGTACGGGACAGAGAGGCGCCAGACATCTCGGGCAGCCTGCGGACATTCAGTTAAAGCCTCACATAATGAGGTCCGGACACGACCGCTACGATGGAGGGTAAAAAGGAGGGGGGGGGGTGTAGAGGCAATATCCGCCCCGTACATCTCAATGTCAGGCGGACTCAACCCGAGGTTATTTTGTTTATCTTAAAGGTGCACTTGAGAATGTTTCGGTGTTCATCGAGGTATCCAGAAAAATTCACGTCTTGAGAGTAAACTGTATGACTTTATTAAATCGTCCAACGGTCAATTTATCTCGTCCCGCACTCGACAGCCATTTAGGTGGAGAATGGGAACTAAAAGAAGAAAAAAAAATCATCAAAGTTCAACGGTGAAGAACTTTCAAATCGAGAGATTTAAAGGTACGTTTCGTTTCTTTGTGCCTGGTTTAGATGAGGGAGTTAAAACTTGATGAGAACGAAAACTACACTTGAGATTTTAGAATCATGATTTTAAATTCATTTTATGTTAAGATCATTATTATGCTGAATCACAAGTAACTTTGGTTGACGTGACAACAAGGTAAAGACAAACTGGGCACATTGTGTATCATGCACCTTGCTTCGATCGTAGGATTAGAAGAGCCCAAATCAACCACCTTTGTGCTATTTCTGACTCTTTGTTTTTTTTTTTTTTTTTACAGACAAGGCAAAAGACACGCATAATCTGTGGACTGCACGTGGTATCACGTCATCTAGTCCAGATTTTACGCTGGTTAGGCCTACGCATTGTTGGCTTTACGCTAGGTCTGTATGCGTAAAGTACCGACTGGAGCCAGTGTAATAGTGTTGCTAACGGCAAGACTAGAGTCCTTTTTTTTAAATTTCAAATAGAAAATAATATTTTACAATAACAGAGGCGAGGCTCTAAATCAGTTCGGTGGTTAGGTTTCCATTCAAGTCCTTATAAAATGACCTTGAACTAACAGAAAAAGGTCTATTTGATAGACAATTGACTGCGAATCTTATTAATGCTAAACATACCGTAGTTCACTATCCAACATTGTGTTTTTTTAATTTCTACCCTCCCCCCCTCCATCTTTTATCTGTCACTCAAAGCGTTTGTCCCCCTCTGGTTGTGACAGGTCAAATTCATGCGAAGTTACCAGCGTGCAAGCAATTGACACAGGACGCTCTACACGCAATCTTGGTCAGCAAATCAAAAACTTGTCATCACAAAGAAAACCAATTCTACAGAAACAAAATGGTCTTTCATCGTACTCCACTACACACGCCTTTAAGAACCCCACCCCGACTACTTCAGCAGTGAAGAACACACGAAGAGAAGAGATGCCCATTATAATGAAGACTACCGGTCTGTATTGCTTTTCCCCCACCCGAGGCTACGACAGTTCATCTTGTGGTGACGGTGTCCTCCCGTGCATGCTGTTCACCAAGACATAAGGCAAGACGGCATAAATAATGGTGTAACCGGAAAAATTCAACTCGGTACTTGGCATAAGTAAGCACTATATCATATGACAATAATGGTAAATGCGCTGGGGCTTCCTTTACAATTAACACTTTTGCCCCCAGTAACCAAATATGCTAATACAAAACACAGGCAAATAATAATAATAATGCTTTTGAGTTTTCCCCTTAAATTTCCGGCGGGAAAGTCTTCAAACGTCTTATTGTGAAATGTAATCTAGTTTTGCCAATTTCTGATGTCTTGTGTTTCCCTCCTTGGACTGAAGAAGACGCCCCACCTTAATATACAGGGATTTTGACTTGACCGTGCAAGCTGTCTCAGAAAACAGAGAATATAATTACATTTTGTTTTTTAATAAACAGGTGAAAGTTGAGTTGTTGCTGAGTCATGCGGAGGACTTTATTGCAAATCTTAATTAGCAGAGAGCGTTCCCAATGAAAACCACGTTAAAGGTAAACAATATGACTGGTAAAGCTGATGATAGTCAGTGTTCCTACTTTGTGTGATTTAATATATGCATGAAAAAACAAACCTGTGAAATTTTGGGCGCAATCCGTCGTCTGAGTCAGGAGAAAATAGTGAAAAAGCGTGCACATTTTTTCAGCATATAAACACGTTGTCCTTCATTTTGATTGTTACAACCGAAATTAAAATGGGGTCTTCCAATTCTATTTACTCGACTTTGACAGTATTTCAGATAGAAATATTTCTATGGAAGATTGATACTGGTATGAACTTCCTTATCAGTAAGCTTTCAGACTGATACAAATAAAAACAAAATTTCGATGAATACCAATCCTGTATTTTACCTTTTAAGCAAATGTACTTAAATGTAATCCAGCATTATGACTGTATGTGGCATTTAGACGAATACAACATTTCTCCAAAATTTCATGAGCAAACATTTATAATATAGATAATGTTTTCATCCTCAAATGTTACCCTAAATGTGCCAAAAAAGTCCACAAAGCGTGTAACCATAATGTAATCTGTGCCAAATCGTAGCGTATAAAGTGCAAATGGCATACACCCAGATAGGTATTCCGGACCTTCATGTAATCCCGTCGAGTGAAGTTTATACTACAATCCAGCTCGGTTTGCTATATAGTGATCTATCAGCATATTTAACTTACAAAGGAGTTCCGTTCGCTTTGTTTCACTTATCGTTATTGATCGTCCGTGCATAGTGATGAAAGTGAAAACAAACATCTAATGTCTGGGTCATAATATGGAATAACTGTTTGAGATACAAGGTGATTGCACGAATCCCTTAACCCGGGTAACAACACGTCTTGGACTTTGCTCCTTTGCTGAACAACGCGCCTCGTATTCGGAAAGTTTCCCCTGTTCTTCTTTACGGTTAGTGTTCATGATGAATTAACACCAGGAGTTTTCCCTAACGCTGTAAAATTTTATGGGAGGATTTAATGGATTCAAACTTAAATGATTAACTTTTTATATCAGTCTGTGCCAAAGTATGAATTCGCATTTCTTTTGAAAATCCTATCTGATTTTGAGAAGCTTAAAACATTGAGTTATTTGTAAAGGGGCGTCTCTTTGTGCCATGAAATCATATCCAAAGCGTATGTTGTATTGGCGCCAGTTTCGTACAGCTGTTAACGGTAAGAAACACTTTGTGCTTAGTTAATCAGGAAAAATGCTTACGCGTAAGCGTATTGCACAGGTAAGCAAGGAAATTAGGCGGCCAGCTTGCGCGTTCACCAAGGATTTGCACTGTTACGTCATTCATTTTCCTACAGTAAGCACCGGAAGGTTAGCATGCCTTTTCCTGTGCTTACGGTTAACAGTGGTTAACAGTGCTATGAATTGGAAACCGCACAGTAAGCACAATATCGGCTGTTAAGCAGGCCCTAGTCATAAGAATTCACCCGACATCGCTCTAAAGCACCAACATCAAGTAGTCGCGCGCTCAAATGGTTTTTGGCGCTCAAATGGTTTTTGGCGCGAACTGAATGTAATGTACTCAATTAGGTCAAGTACAGCCCTACCGAGAGACAATGCCGAACAAGGGGGCGGGAAAATCCGCTTTCGGGCTCTTAGTACAAAAAACCTTACGATTAAAATAGTACAGACAGTACAGACAATGTTCTTTATTCAGGTCAAAGTACACGATTGGTAATTATGGGGGGAAAACTAATTAAATAAAACAAAGTAAAACATATAATAATAGCTGAGTTGGTGGAGCGCCACTACGTTACGGGTACGTCATCGCTGGTTCAAAAACCACTCCAATCACTCTTTGTTCACCCGAAAATTGTATTTAAATTTTCCCAGTCAGTTTCCCTTGTGGTTTATTGCTTAGTAAAAGATAATAATCTGAAAACTCAACGATTATGAAGTTCACACCAGTACCAGAATCCTCCAGGGAAAAAATAATTCTGGACAGGCATCCTGTCAAAGTCGAGGGTGATTCATTTTGAAGACCCGCAGGTTGGTGCGTTAAAAAAAATAAAAATAAATAAATAAACAAGATAGAGGATGGGAATTTATTTACTCTTGCAGAAAAACAATGATGTACTTTCACTTTTTAATCATTATTGATCAGACGATCATTGCATTTCACAGAGACAATATTCGATAAGTTTTGGGGGTGTACCAAAATAAAAAAAAATAAGTAAAGAGTTATAAAAATGCAGCTTTCGACAGCAACATAACTTCAACTCCAAACGATCCATATAATATAATGTTGACTCGAAAGTCAATAAATCAACATCAATTCAGCAGTCCGAGCTGAAAGGCTTTGTTTGCAACACAAACATTAAGCCGCCCTAACTCAAACTGGGTCTGTAGAAAATGCAATTTCATTAAAAGCAGCATGATGTGACGGCACCGTATGAGGGTTAACTCATCTGTCAACATGTATATTATATCGACCTGAGTAGACGACAACTTGATCATAAGAGAATGGTTTACAGCCGCCTCAACAAGATACATGGACTTAGAGGGCCGTTCATAAAAATGTCAATATTTTCACTTCGTGTAGTTCATGACGAAAAGGCACAATTCAGCCCAGTGGGGGTTAGTGTGTGTTTGTGGGAGGGGAGGGGAGGGGGGATCTGGGGTAACCGATTTATAGGCCAATGTGTCTAGGGGCGGTTCGTTTACAGCGTATACCCGATGTGTGGCAGATGGAGTCCCCCCTCCTACAGATGTTCCCATACTCTGTTACACACCCTACCCCCTCTAGTACAGAAGTACACCAGCCGAAAGTCCTCTAAGAATTCTTGAGATTTCCATGACAATGAAGACAATAATGGGATGGGGGTACACCGAGTCAGATAGAGCACCAAATGAAGTTTTACCCTTAAATGAGTGCCTGATCATTTTTTTTGACACCCTCTTGCGAATTTGGACAAATCATGTTATCTTTCACGAAAAACAGGCTTTGGCGATCGATGGACAAGTCAAGTTATGGCGGTGATTTTATTATACAGAACCAAAGCTCTAGAGGATCCATGGCAATGACAAACTACCAAAACAGATTTGTATGGAAACTTTTTTGCCATTTTCCGGTCACTGTGCAAAAGGGGAAGAAGAAGCCCAAACATGGAAAGAAAGTTAGAGGTCCCCTTAGAAGGGATAACATCAAACTCCTATTAGACGATAATGGCTTAACTGGACAGGACATGAAGAACTGCATGAGACAGAACTGTGTAGAAGGCCATCTCAGAAGTCCAACTCTTCAGGTCGCCATAAGCAAACAAGCAAGCAAGCGAGCAAGCGGGCAAGCGAGCAAGCGGGCAAGAGAGCAAGCGGGCAAGCGAGCAAGCGAGCAAGCGGGCAAGCGGGCAAGCGGGCAAGCGAGCAAGTGAGCAAGCGAGCAAGCGAGCAAGCGAGCAAGCGAGCAAGCGAGCAAGCAAGCAAGCGAGCAAGCAAGCAAGCAAAGCGAGAATTTACACGCTTTGTCGTATCTTCTTACCATATCACTGTATCTGTTTCAAAGGCCAATACTGTGTGAGATAGTCAAAAAGCTTTCCCCCGTACTCTTGCACTTTGGAAATCCCTACCTGTATCTTGCTTTCAACCATCTTACAATCTTTTCCAGTTACGAGGAATGTGACCAGAAACATTCTAACTCACTTTAAATTGTCTTCATTTTTTCTTGCAGCCTGTACCTTGAGTGGCCTTTTGGCTTTGTGTTGGGCGCGCGCGTAAAAAAGTATTTGCGAGGTTGTCTGATGAGACAATTATCATGCTGCCATCATCTTTGTCATATGCCTTGTATCAAACAACAGTGATGAATTGTACAAAAGGAGCCAGACTATGTCACTTTCAAGCCTCAGTTTGGTTACATTGATTTGAATGGGATGAAATCAAGATGGCCGCACCATGATAAAGGTCTATTTATATAGGCACGTAGTTAAGGTAACTTCATGATAACCCGTCTACTGTTGAATAACACGAATTCAAACATTTTTTTTTTAAAGTGAACTGGATAAATTATTCCTAGTTAATGATCGAGCGGTCACAATAATATGGTATGTATCACCTTTTTAAATGTATCACTGGTTGTGCATCTAAATACATGATACTCCAGGTAATCTACATTGTATGCCTCACGACATCAACTACCCGTTACAAATTGTTTAAATACGCAGTTATTTTTGTAACGATAGATTGACCAGCTAGCTTTTCCTCTCCACTGTTTAAGTGTACACAGGATAACAAATTAAAGTACTGGCTTCGTCTAAACAGTGTAAAACAACGTAGTAATTAATCCTTGTAAGTTAAAGTCCCTAAAAAGGAAAGGCAATGAAGGTAATGCAAATTTCACAGCGCGAGTTCACTAATTATACAGCATCCCGAATGAACTATGTGTTTTGATTTGTAGACAAACCTTTCTCCAACATAGACTTAATAAAGACCTGATGACTGAGAAACAAAACATTATACTGATCATGTCAATTTGCATTAAAAAAAGGCCATTAAAAAAACAAGGTCATGTTTATTTAAGTCTTTGACGGATTTGATGTTTAAAAAGCAAATTAAAAAACGGAGGACAGGTTGAACAATCGATTTGTTTTTCATTCAAAGCAAAGTGGACAACATAAATAATTGTCGAAGACCAGTATCATCACTTATGTGACCCAACATTTACATTGAAACTTGTGAAAGTTTAAGCTTAATAGGTCATTGGAGTCACGTGAAAACAGTGACAGAAAGCGTAGTTTCATTTTTATTTTTTAAAATATGTTTTCACTGTTTTCAAACATCGGGTTTTGGACTGGCGACATCAAGACTAATTTCTCAAAAACTATAGCAGATCAAGCTAATGGAATATTTCAAAGAATGTTTTCTACCATGAAGATCTTCATACCATGTAAGTTATGTGCAAATCTGTGAACACATATTTTCAATCTTCCCAATGTTGTGCACATTCATTAAGTTAATTTGCTGGGCCGATTTTGTGTTTCATCTTCGAAATATTGAGGGTTAAAACTTTGGTTAACGTTGCTCACACACAGTGAGTTAATTCGTAACGAGAGGCGTGTGGTACATCACCGATTAACAACGCTCCCCGAGCTTAAGAAAGGTTCCCATAAATTTATTTGCACGACAGCGAAGGATTCACATAGTTTCAAATAATGATTCCCATAGCTGCATAAATTCCCTTCGGGCAATTTTGAACTCTCCACTAGTAATAAATCCAGTTTAACGACAGTCGTTTTGACCGTATGGCGGATGACCCCGGAGGACCATAAATAGTTGACAGTTCTTTTATGTCATTCAAATAGACTCCAATGATTACAGAAAAGGTAACATCTGGACAAGAAAGAAAGAAAGAAACAATTGCTTATAACAAAAAACACTTTGACATACGTTTTCACTATAAAATATTTGAATAATAATAGACTGTTCATTACGACAAACCAGTACGCAAGAGCTGAAATTGTGAAATAATTCCACCAATGCGCAAGAGCATTGATCGCGGTTGGAGCGTACATTCTCGACGGTAGAGCGCCGAGACTTGTTTTGCCTCCCGGCCTCGTTGTGGCTACGTATAGATGCAGAAAACAAGTTGGTTGTCGATACGTAGGCGGAGGGGCATAGCATCGTAATCTCTACGTACATTCTAGATAAAGCGGCCAGACCAATCATGCCTTCCGGCCTCGTTCTGGCTACGAAGATTTTGCAAAAAAAAACAAGTTTGTTAACGGTAAAAGATTTTTTTTTCTAACACTCACCGTCTTTTGATCGGCTTCGCCTGTTCCCCCCTTTTTGATATCTATTCAACCGCTATACATCTCACACCTGCCAGGTGATGCTTTTAAACATACTGCTATTACTTAAAGCTTTACAGCACAAACTCGTGCTCCACAAAATCTGAATATTTTATGGCGGGAAGATTGCTCCATGGCGGGAAGATCGCGTAAATCCATACTATGGAGCCGTCATGCTGTCACATTATAAACAATTGGCCACAAGATTTGGGAGACTTCTACATATGCGAGACACGTAAAATCAATGTGAGATGACGTCACAGGGAGGTAGACTCGATCCTTGTTGTAAAAATGTTCACTTTTTTTCTTCATCTTTTTTTGATCGGCAATTACAAGTGTTTTGGTTAAGTGTCACTCTGGTTTAGTGCTCAAGTTGGAGATCACGTCCAGCATCCTGTGGATGCAATAACACCAAGACGTTTGTTTTTCAGGGTCACCATCGATCCAGTTGATAATTTCATTAAGGAAAAATCACATCTTGTTTACAATTTGCTCCTGACGACTGTTTTTCAGTATCATGCTATTGCCAGTGAAGAAATAACGTATGATTTTTTTCTCGTAGGAGTAAATTTTGATATAAAGATTATTATTATTATCATTATGATATCTTTCTGATGAAATCAAGGGACCATGAAAAATGACCAGCACTTTGACCCGTAGGCCTGAAAAAAAAAGATGTGTAGGGAGATGATGAAAAAATATCAATTTTAGATGTGGGAGAAAAACCCCAACTTGGAGAAAACCAACGAAATCAGGTATAGGGACTGAACACCCAATCCACACGCAGGACTCCAGTCCTGAAATCGACTCGGGCTCTACAGAGGTGAAAGGCAGGGAAAGAAACCACTGAGCCAACCTGAATGCCCTGTATTCGCCAAAACAGAACTAATCTGACTTCCACACGTTTACTCTTATAGAATTGCCGAGTTGAAAGCATCCCTAAGCCAAACGAGGAAAACTTATTATGTACTGTAGAGTTATTTTAAAAAAGATTAGCTCAAATTCATTTAAACCTACGAGTTTCTATACAATACATTGCTAGGCGTGTCTATTCGTTGCAATCGAGAACTTAAACTAAAAAGGGATTGGTTGATTTGACGGTCACACACCTATGTTCCGACACTCTTATGTTCCGACACTCTTATGTTCCGACACCCCTATGTTCCGACACCCCTATGTTCCAACACAAATGTATGCTCCTAATCCTAATCCTTACCCTAACCCAAACCGTATCGTGTAGATCAGTCACTGATTTGATAAAACTGAGAACGTCCTTGAACTTATTTTTCTGCAAAACAAAACAAACAGTAGAACAAAAAAAGAGGTCCTCTATCTTTTTTCTGGATTAAAAAATATGTGTGCGTGTGTCTGTGAAATGTAACGTTCAATCAGGGCCTCCAGAAATACACGTCTGTTATACACCGTTATGTCGAACATGAACCATAGTGTCTGGCAAAGTTTGTCGAACACATTGTGTCGGACATTATGGTTTTTTGGACACAATGAGTTGGCCGTAATGGTCGGATATAATAGGTTGGACTCAATGGATCGGATTTAACACGTTTGTCTGACACATGGATTTAAACGTAATGGTTTGCAGCACACAATGGATTGGACGAAATTTTGACAGAATGGTCTGTTGGAAAAAATGGTCCGAATTGATCGTTGGACGCAATGGTCCACGTCGGATAAAATAGTCCACATTCACGTCAGCTGAGACAAGTTAGTTACGAGTGCATGTTGTGTTTAATGCAATACCTTATATTGACCTGTTTACAGACTGTATTAATTCCTACTCAAGAGCTAAAAAAAAAACCTCACTCCGGCAAAATCCAATAACAGCCATTGCATACATCTAATCCAAGTTTTGTATTGCCAGCCCCGACAGCTAGAGGGGAACATCAAGCTATAGGGGGGAGGGGGTGGGGGACGGTTATAGAGGTTGAACTTTGGGCAACAACTGACATTTTCTGTGGATAGATCTGAACCATTGGTTGTCCCCGGGCGCTATGCTTGGGATGGATACTCCAGTCTCCAACTGTGACAAATAACTTTTGAACAACAGTTTTAATGGAGTTCCAGCATTCAAACTCTTCTTAGAAGGTAAAGTGTTGACAGACGACAAATGGCTTCTTAAAAGTATACATTGAAGTAAACGACAGGGATACTTCAAGTTGGAAGTGTATATTTTGATCAATTACAAGTGCTGGCTTTTTTTTCGGAGCCACAGCTTGTTTTTTTTCTTTCTACAGGACAGTTACATTTTGACAATGTCTACACAAAATAAGTGACTAACTGTTTCATGCCAGGCTAGATTATCTTCGTTCCACGACGGTGAATACTCATATTGGTTGCCTTTTGATTTAAACCAAAATATTTTCTGTTCAAGTCGCCCTCTTGCAAATTTGCTTTTATGCGCACATGATATGAAAGCCTACCATTGTAATTCCTTGAAATGTGTTTTCGAAAATAATCTCTATTGCCCCCATGGAATTACTAAAAGCTACGCGTTGAGGTATTAATATTTCTATTAATATCCTGTGCGATGGGCCCGGTCGAAGGTATTAATATTTTTGACTAATATATTGTGCGATAGGCCCAGTCGATTCAATATTATTGAACGATATTCTCCATCGATGTCAACAATTCTCACCCTGTTAGTGAGAACCGGAAAAGAAGCAAATAAGTGGCTTCAGTAAAGACTGTTTCGTGTCAGGATACCGTGGAGAGGCAGGTGACAGCTGACTAACAAGGCGTCAAGCATTAGCTAACTACGTAGCCCCGTAGTCTTGCCTCAAGTCTCAAACAGTCTTCACCCTTAAACAGTTGCACTTTCTACCCTTTCCGCTGAATGAGTGACTTAAACTCTGCATAACGGCGTACATTATAAATCGCTTCCTATTCTGAGCTACTGCGGACGGCTTAAAAACAAATCCTTAATCTAAAGGGTTGCGGGGCAAGCCTCCGATGTCAACCATGGTAGTCGAGATGCGTAAGCCATGTCAATGTCAACTTAATTTAAGCCCTGGCTGGGCAACACTAACTCAAAGTCTTGGGCTTTCAGAGTTAGGTTTTAACTGACCTCTAAGTACGGATGTCAGCATCAGTGTACAAGCCATGCAACCCGAGGTTTCCCGAATTGTAATTACATTTTTGAGGGTAATGCTATACACTCAAAATGAATACATGTATTTCGGGTAGGCAATTGGAAAAGATTGTGACACAGAACAAGTATACACAGTGTGCTCAAAACGATTGGGGCATCAAATGCCGTCCGGTTGTATCGCTGCCTATTATTATATTTTGTGCGTGTGAAACAATATTCCAGTTCTCCTATAAGGAATTGAAATTGAAGACTGTGTTTTTGACATCAATATGACTTGCTATCGGCCACGGTTCAAGACGTTCGGTAAAGGACAACGTTTTTTTTTTATCCCTGCAGCTTGAAACTTGAAGTTTTCATCTTTGACTGATATCACAATTATTTTTGAAGCATCGTTGGGCCAAATAAATGAAATGACATTTTAACCTTATGGATAGGGAAATTACATGAATGCGTACCTAATTTAGTCTGGGTCAACGCCGGTCGCGAATTGTGTGTAGACTTTATAGGCCGTTGCAAATCAGCCAGTAGATATCAACTTTCCACATTATGCACAGCCGCAGAGAAAATGATATATAATACATTTTTTTCGAGACAAACAACTTTAAAATAACTATTCTCCATTTCTTCTTTTCTCAATGAAATAATCACAACGTCGATAGATTTCTAAAATTTATAACTTTTTTTTTTATTCTTTTCGCAAATAGCTCGAGTCATATCGAACTTAAGCCATTACTGACAGTAACTTTATTTTTATTTTAGGGTAGGCTATTTCGATTTTACTGTTAATCTTGTTGTCATTGGTTTTAAATAGACCGATTGCGCGACCCGTGTCACATGACCTATTGTGGGTATTAAATTTCAACAATCATGACGTCCTCAATAGGAAAGTGCGAAACGGTACATGATGGTTGTTCCATTTGTTCATTCGATCGAAGCATTTCTGTCTCGAAATTGGTGAAAAATATTCCAGACTTTGTACCAGAGACCTTCGAGTGGCTGAATAAAGCCAGTAAGGACAGTTCCAGCAAGTCTTGGAAATTGTAAAAGTAACGTATAAATGTGCACGATGTGTACTAGTGCACGACGGAACTTTTGGGCCAGACGACCGCGATCATACACTTTTCAACACAAGAATTTCAATGTTCTGAAGCTGAATCATCCAATGAAATTGCTTATTGAAATTTGCCTATTTGAAATTTCTCACAAAGGCTAGGTAAAAATGCTCACTTTTCCAACGTTCTTTACCCTTTTCGTACAGTGATTTAGGCCTACATTACAAACAAAATAACAGGCGGGTGGCTACATAGTCGTCCGACGCCGGTAGAGCATAACTCAAAACAAACCTCTTTTGTAGTAGAAAACTGGTAGTTTATGAAACAGTAATGTGATTAATATCAATTTCACAGCATACAATTTTAATAAAAAGGCTTACTAACTGTGTTGTTATTACCAAAAGCCGACGTTTGGTGTGTCTCTGTCGGTCACGGCATGTATTTGCAAGTAGTTTGCCATCAGCTCAGATGACGTAGTACCCACAATAGGTTACGTGATGACATGTAAACATTGGTCGCGCAATCGATCTGTATTGGTAAGTCATAACGTCACACGCGTGCGCATCTACTGCACACCCACAGTTTTCACTACATCCGGTTCCAACGCTGGCATGCGTTTACTGTGTTATTTTACCGAAAAAAACACTCATTCCTTCGTTCAAAGACATTCCTTAAGAAAGTAACCGATATTTCTGATAAGACCTTGAGTCTTTGCAAGACACACGTGAAAAGCAAGTCCAGAAATTGTTGCTCTTACACAAATCATCAAAGACAAAAAAAAAACATTAATGCATTTCCCATGCTGGGCTTCTGGCAATCGATGAAACCTCACAGTTTGTGTGAAGTGAGTGTGACCTACAGCTGAACTACGTCACACTTACCAGCAGGATAGAGGTAGCTTTGTACTAATTCAACACCTCAATAATGGAATCACCTAAGGCACGTTTTTTTTTTTTTTTACGGCGTATTGATTTATAGTTTTTGTCACTTCGATTTCAAATAATTTTTGTTTTCACAATTCTTATCTAAGTTGGTACAGACTACTTTACCGTACCTTTAACCCGACTCGAGTGAATGTTACTCGACATGTTTTGACTGCCTTTGACGCGAATGTACCATACAATTATATAAATGTGGCTTCATTCCTTTCTGTATCAACCTGTATCAACAAATCTTTGATTGGTGACATGATCATGACCAAAGAAGATAATAGTCTGTTTCCATTACAGTTTATTTACATTTGGGATCTGTGCTGAACAAGGAATGTCCCTGGGTTAAATTGTGTAAAGTCTCGCTAAAATCTGTCCCCTCTGACTCAGTTACAAAAACAATATACAGCGAGATGATATGTAGGACAGATGCATTTGTATATTTCAACAGTTTGTCAAACACAGTCAGCGCTTGGAATTAGCTTTAAAGGTAAAATAAAGGACTGGTAAAGCTGATAGTGCAGTGTTTTTACTTTGTGTGATTCTATATTATGAACAAAACAAACCTGTGAAAATTTGGGCTCAAACCGTCGTCTGAGTCAATAGAAAATATTGAAAAACCGTGCACACTTTTCAGCATGTAAACACATTGTCCTTAATTTTGATTGTTACAACCGCAATTAAAATCGGGGTCTTCCATTCTATTTTCTAGACTTCGACAGTTTTCACACAGAATTCTTTCTATGAAAGATTGGTACTGGTATGAACTTCATAATTGGTAAGCATTCAGACTAAAAACGTTTTGAAAAAGCACCTCATGTGGGATTCAAACCTCGGACCTTTTGCATTCTTATTTAGCGCAATTCCAAAGAATGATGATTGCGCTTCGAACATTACCCCCCCCCCCATTTATGTCATATTTTAAACCATCTCAGCTCGCTGGGGAGTGCTGTCAAGTATGTAGCCCATCAAACTAAATCAATAACAAAAAGACATCTCTGCTCTCACAAGTGCCCATTTACTCCTGGGTGAAGACAGGTGTCGTGACCGGGATTTGAACCCACACCCCGATGACTTAGCCACCAGAACTTGAGTCCGATAAACCCTTGCTCAATGGATGAACTAAACCGCTCAGCCACGACACGCCACAGAGCAGATCCGCTCTACCAAAGACCTTTCCTGTATACGGAGAGGCCAGTTGGAATTATAAAAAGCTGCACTTGGCTTTTTACATGGTACTAAGCTGGTATCAGTTTAAATCGTCGCATCAAATTTCGCATCTGAAGCGTTGCGATCTTTGAGCGATTGTGTTGAAAATCGATCTATCTTTCGTAATGAAAAACGTATATTTCGTATATTTATACAAACATTACAAAATGCCAAGCGATCTTCACGCCGCTTTCTCAAGAACACCTTTTTCTCCATAGATCTGTTTTTTATGAAGTAAAGTTCAATGTTTGGTTTTAAACAAATAAAATTGACTAGAACGGGATTGGTTCTGCGACCCCCGGTTAACAGTGCTGGCGCTCTACCAACTAAGCTATCTAGCCCTGTGGTGGCGGTCTCCTTATTTTGTCAATGTGGTTTATTGCAGTGAAGTGCACTCTCATCCAATAGTGTGAGTTTAGATAACAATCCCCTTAATCAATGGGGAACACAAACGTACACAAAAAACATATACTGAGATATAAACAGTATTCATTATATATAGACTACCATTATCATGGAGCAGATGTTTTGTTAATGTGAAATTCAAGTAGATACAACCAAACCCAGGCATGGGAGAAAGACAGAAAAATAGTCTGGTCCCTTTTGTGTACAACAAGAATATGTCTCCACGATAAGCGATTACAAACATGGAAAGTATTTGAAATAAACTTAGAAAAATTGACTTAACATAACTAAGTCAGGAGTGATTTGTGAGGCGGTAATTCTCCTTTAAAACATAATAATCATTAATGGAAACACGAGCTGCATCGAATGTTCATCGCAGAGAGCGACCCGCACGCGATACCAAAAAACAACACCGCCACGGTCTACAGGCGTCCTGTACCTACACACGAGAGAGAAGCCTGGAGTTCATCGCCAAGACGCGCCCTGGGCGGTCCCCTTTTACGATTACCGGTATCGATACGGGAGAAGAACCCGATACTAGGCCGCGGCCTTCAGGAGGAGCACGTGAGGAGCAAATGGGGCCTGGCCGTATGTTGGTTATTTCCACAACGTGTTGGTTATTCCCACAACCCTGGGCATTAGACTGAGCTCTACCGTCCCGAGCCAACGGGCCAGACTTCTACACCATCATTACCAAGTCAATCAACATCGGGCTTGAACTAACATGTACATGCAAAGCAGTAAAATTTAACATTATAAACTTCGAAAAATAACATGGTCACTTTAATTATTATTAATCTATAAATATTGTTACTGTCCTTTTAAATTAATTCATAACAAATACAATTCAATGTCCATGCATTAGACAAGTAATTGGATCATTTTAAAGTGTCCTATGTCTTAAAACCATTATCAACAGTTTTGTAACTCAAACCGAGTGAAATAATTTTTTGTTTTTAACGAACACTGAAATACTAGTCCAAACTGTTAAGTCCATGATCCGTGACAAGTTATCTCCGGCCTTGACGGTGTAACTGGATCTCGCATGTTATGCCGAGCACTTAGCACCACCGAGCACGCCAGGAGCGCTGGGCAAAGACACGGCCAAGTCTGCCACATTCTCCCCTCCCTCTCCGCAATATTTTCTCATTAGATACTGAGCAGACCGCGGGGATACAAACTGTGCAAATAGGAACTTACAATCAATTCCCTTGTAGAGGCTATGAGGTGTGTGTTATTATACGCATCCTAACAGAAAGCCGCTGGGGCTTGTTTTTCAATAAACAGTCTTCCTTACCATGTCGGCAATGGGGCGTTCCTTGTAGCCCTTTTTTTCATCGCTTCGTCTATTCTGTTCCCCCTTCTCTACTTTCCAGAGGACGGATACGCGACTGTGCGTTTTAAAATTAATTGGGGATCCTGCAGAAAGATCTATCTGGATTGACTATGCATGCATTTTGCCCCGAACTTACTCTGATGAAGAAAACAATAAATAAATGCAAAGTGTTGTTTGTTGTGCGTAAATCTGTTATTTATTTATTTATTTATTTTGTATTTGTTCTGGCCTATTTTTTTTTATGGATATGCAGAATTTCACAGTCCGAATTGTAATAACTTTGCCCTTTTTATTCAATGTCGTTAAACAGATCCGAGATAATTTGTTGGAAGCATCTCTCTCTCTTGAGGAACGAAAAATACGGCCATTACAAAAAAATAAATGGAAATATAGTAATTTCACAATCCTTTTTGGTGTATCATCCTCTCTACCCAATTACTCAATACAGGGGTGGGTTTTGAAGTCCTAGATAAGGAATGTTGAACTACATCAAAATGTCAGGGGGTCTTGAGTACCGTCCCTCGTTCCCTAAATGAGCTAGATGTACCCCCGGCCTTAACCACAATTCACAAAATTGCCTCACTGAGAGAATGTGCAAAGAGGACCCTCGTGTCGTTTACACATACCAGCATACGTTCCAATATTTCACCTAGCGGATACCAATACAGTGCGGCTGTTACGGGCGGTATTTAATCACTCCGTGCGTTTCACTCGATGTGATCAACTCCATCAGGAGAAATACTTTCCGAAGAAAATCATTGGAATAGAGCCAACCCGAATTGAATATTAATTTTACAAATCATCCGATTCCTGTTTGTAAGTCATTGTGTCCCACGCGCGCGCATGTGCTGCACACCCAACGTGATCGCTACCCTCGTTTCCAAAGCTGGCATATGTTTGTGTGAAAATTTACAAAAAATCACACATGTCATCGTTGAAATGCTTTTCTTTTGACACGAACTTATAATTCTGAGAAGAACTCGAGTCTTTGAAGAATGTATGTAAAAGCCAAGTCCATTTGTTAAACTTTACTCACATAAATCCTTACACAAAAATTAGCTCAATGCAAAGGACCTTTCCCATGAAATGTGCTAATTGCATTCACGCATGCGTCTAGACCCTGTTGGTTGGCAAATTGCCATTGAAATGTGCACAAAGCAGACGCACAAAGCGCGTACGCGTCACGCGCCCATCAGTCCCATGCAAAAGGGCGCACTGTTCCCAAAATTTTGCCAACCAAAATATAAGTGCGCACGCGCGATGTCCAATTTACATATTTTATGGGAAAGGTCTATTCCTTTGGGCAGCTCGCAATCGGTTGGAGCTGGTTTGAGTGAAGTGGGCGTGGTTTACAGTGGAATTACGTCACAATTAACAACAGGATAAACCCTCAATACACATGTATATGTCAAATATTATATGCAAAACAATTTTCATCAGCTTTATTGACCACCCGTTGGTTGGACGTCGAGAAAACCGTTGACTTTGAATTAGGAGTGAAACAAACCTATATATATCGCCAGCAACTTCATGTATTATTTCTGTACGAGATATAATTTTGAATAGATCGAGTTAATAATGCCGTATCTTTTAATAGAAAAGCCACATTTATTGATATCAGCTGTCTATTATTATTTTATCTTTGGTTATGAACATTATCAGGTAGTATTGCCAATGAAACTTCGTTTAAGTAAAAACAAACCATTATCACCGTCGCGCTCGTAGAAATCAGATTCATTTGAAATACGTTCCTGTTGCTATCGTCATTACTAAAATGAACGAATGGAATAAGTGGAGAGTCACAAAGTCACAAAGTCCCATTTTCAAATAAACTGTTTCTTGCAAAGAAGCATACAGTCTGATTAGTGTCCCTTCTTTAGGCCGAATACTCTCCGAAATTTGACCTCAGGGCACATCGAAAAAAGTGTTTTACTTAAGGGTAATTATTTCAGTTCAGTCCAGAAGCATTTATTCCATGTCACATGGGAAAATGACATTAATAGACAGCTTTCAACATTGCCATTGTTAAACAGATATATTTAACAATCAGAAAGTGAACAAATACTACAGTGTTGAATAAGAATATGTCACCATGTTTAGAAATGGGGGAAAGTAAAGCTTCTGTGCTTTTCATTAAAGTTCAGACGACATTGAAAACCAGAAAAAGGCTACGAGACAGAACAACATAAAGAAAGACAGCAGAACAAAATGTACAAACAAAGACGAAGAAAAAAGCATGAGTAAGACGGAGTGAAAATTCATAATTTAGAATAAAACATAAGTGAGCATTGGGAAATGATGAAACAAAACATTTAAACGGTCTTGCAGATGATTTAAACATGTTACTTCGAGTTCGGTTTTCTTAAAAAATTATGCCAGATACACAGGTTGTTTTAAATACGTACTGATGAATGTCGATACTCCTCTTAACACCGGGGCCAAATGAACACAAGGTTTTGACTAATCTATTTGCTGAGCAAAAATAGGTGAAAATCCTGTCCAAATAAACCTTTTCAAATGAGCATAAATTCGTTTGTTAAGCGTCATTGTTTGATCCACACAATTGGACGCAGCAGTCCTTTGCTAGTAGCAGTATTAATTACAGGTTTTTGTGGCATGATATGATGCATTTACGATATGCTGGAACGCTGCCAGAAACTATTCCAGAGAACGCCAGGATAAGGTGACATGTTCATGACGTCAAATCGAAGCAATCAATGACGTCACTGATGTGGAGAATATGCCCTCAGCCAATCAGCGATTGCCTATCTTAAAGCCCGCGAGAGTCGTTGTATTTCGGAGGCACGTGTGAAAAATAGACAGTCTATTTGGGGGTCATCGTGCTAAGATACATCTTCAGAGGTATAATTCAATTCTTCGCATTGCAAAAAAAAAATCAAATCTTCCTTTGAACTCTATAAGGAATTTAAGGTGTCATATTACAGCGTGAAAACCAGGATGATTTACCAAGTGGTATTTTGAACGGGATGTAGAATTCACAGAGATTTATCGAGAAGTGCATTCGAATGTCATGCTTGCTGCATTACCGATGATAGACGAGCACCACCACGATACCTCAGAATTACGCATCTTCGGTTCGTCAAATTCTCTAACAACCCTCGGGGTGTTTTCAATTTGTTTGCAAATAATTTCATTCTAACCTATACTCAAACGTGGTAGACTGAGGACATTTTCACCCCTTAACATGAAAATGTATTTTCATAACGACATCAGCATTGAATGTAGAATATCTAAACTTCATTTCATATGCTAGACAATGTCAACTTCTCCACATTGTTTTTGTTTTTGTTTTTTTCAATCAAACAAGCAATCAACAGTACTACCTGTGCACTACAATTCCTTGCAGTTTTCTAATTCAAGTTACCGAACCGCTGGAAAAACAAAACAAAACAAAACAAACAAACAAACAAACATTTCTTCTTGATCTCGCTTTAGTAACTTTACTCTGAATGAAAAATAAGCAGTAATTTAGAGGCATCAATAAACTATGCGACTTTACGCAGATAAAAGATTATCTCTTTTTACACATGATGTATTCATAGAATATTTACAAGTCACAAATTATTTTACCTTTTGTATCTGTGTCTGAACAGACCACGTTTTTAATCAAATCGATATTTTGGTTGCAGGTTGTGTTGATAGCTGTAACACAGACTGAACACAGCAATGTACAAGTGTAATTTCATTCAAACGTCACTATTTGCATCCATCTTGATTAAATCAATCGATCAGTTCACACGCGATGAAAAGTCATTAATAAACGTCACCTCAGAGATTGCAAATATTAATTTCATCTTTGTACATGGGACGGTGCTGCGATCGGCTAGCCGTTCAGGCGATTGAAGAAAATAAAAAAGGTAATTGGTAACATGCACTTGTAACCAGCTCAGCAAATAACCGAGAAAAAAAGTGATTAAAAGTAAATCAGAGATGCATGTTTTGTTTTACTAGCATATGGTGGACTACAGATTGTATCAAAAGCATACCTGTGGTTTAAGTATAGGGTGAAATATATTTTTGTACATCCTTGACGAAGTCTAAAACGTAATGCCTGAAATTAAACCAGAAGCCAGCGTGTCAGTTTCACCTGCTTTTATAATCCTATCAGTTTGGCCACAACCATACGTAATAATAACACGTTTGCGCTGTCAGTAGCGTTGGATATCACCTTTCAGTTCGAATACGGCAGGCAAAGCACACGACCGAGTTTTTGCCCCTCTGACAAAGGGAAACCCTTTCAAGCCAGCCGGGGCTCTTCGCGGCCCGGTTTCCTTTACATCATTGTCAGCTTGCACGAACTTGCTTTATAAGAAGAAGAGAAGGTATTAGAGATCGGGATTCACAGCATCCTCGTACACGAACCTGTCTATACGCTGACGAGTTTAGCTTCCCACGTACCTAATGGTGTTCATATTGACGTGGAAGGCAGTTTGATTTCGCCAATAAGCCATTTTTGTCTTCAATATAAAACTGATCAAAGTTTATCGTATACTTCCCTGATTTGAACAGAATCTAGTCTGACCGGTTTTTAAAGACGCAAATGCCAGACGTGGGTTTTTATTTTAAGCTTTAGATGTAACGTGGACCACAATTCACGTTGGCTTTCAATGACCAAATCAAGATCGACCTGTGCGAGCGTCTCATTTTTTATACTCGCTCCTTGTTTGGATCAGAAATAACCCCGATCAATTTCCATCGTCGAAATTTTTTGAGTGAGTCACATCGAAAGCATTGTCCTCAGCTCTAGATGGAGGCAGAAGTAAAATACATTCTGCTTTCAATGATTTCAAACCTACACACCGAAATTGATATCGTCTTATTTATTTGTGTTACTTGTTAATTCGCTTTTGGCAGAGTTGAGTGTATTCTGTTTCCGAAGACACAGATGCTGAGATACAGTATTTTGTCTTCATTTGTGAGAGTAACTGTAGAACCTAAATGAAAATAACTACCAGTAGTGGTTGTTTAAAAAAGAAAGAAAAAAAAGACGTTTTTAAATATGCTTTTGATTTTTAATTGTATGCCAATGTTTTTCTGCTGCTGTACAGCAGTCTGAACAACTTCTGTAAATGTTTTTCTTGGGCTTTTTATGATGGTATATATTGTTTAATGTATTTTCAGGCATTACATTCGCCGTCGTTATTACTGCGAATTATAACTATTTTATATTTACTCTTAAAGTTATACTTTCACACAAACAACTGCTTTAAACTTTGCCCCTTTTGTGTGTTGTTTTACTCGCATTTTGCTGACTTTTTGGTGTCTTTGCTTTGTATATTCTAGTCATTGTTCAGCGCATAGGGACCTATTGTTTAATGCGCTCTATTAATGCTTTGTGCTATTACATTAGAAAAAAATATACAAATGTTTGTCAAGCAACCATCAGCCCCATATCAAAAGGTTAGATGTTCTCATTTTGCCAACCAGCAGTGTTGGTGTGCACGCGAGATGTGCAATTTACATATTTCATAGGAAATGTCCATTGATTTAACATTAAAGAGAGAGAGGGTGTGTATTTGTCTTGTCTTTCTTTCATTATTTATTTTAATTGTCAAGAGATTCTCTCCTTTTTAACAAACACGCAAAAAAAAAAAAAAAAAACATGGAAGTTTCATAAAATTCAGTGTTGGCCCAGTACGTTTTAGTAAGAAAACTACGTCAAACGGTTCAGGCTTGTCAGAGATTTATTTCGGGCTTCTTTCGATTGCTGAAATTGATAAATATATAAGCAATTGTTGATTTGTAGGTTTTTTTAGATGCTATTTTCGTGACTTTAATAGTGTATCAGACAAAATCATTTCTATCAAAAAATGTTTTCCTGATATGATATTTATTTTTCATGATTGTGCTTTCAGATTGAAACTAATCAAATTGTTTTTGATAATTACCAACTAGCGCCGTGTCTCTGTAAGAAGTGTCCCACACTGTTGTCTTTCGGATTGGAGTGGTTTCAATTTCAACGTAAAAGCTTCCCTTCACAAGTGGAATTTGTGATTAAAAATAACATCCTACTTCTACATTTTTCTGATTTCACTTTTCTCAAGGAGAGAGTTAAAAAAAACTTGCTTTTACAGAACTGGTCATAAAGCAAGAACATTGTGTCTTCGTCTCCATGGTGATAATCTGATAAGCAAATACTACCCGTTGTTGATTTGTCAAGGGAAATAATTATACCCGAACCGGATGCGTGGTCAGGGTTTTTTCTCCCTGAAGAAAGACCTAAAGTATCACTAGAAGACGTGAGAATTAGCAACATAATTAATTCTTGAAGTATTTTCGGCCGACTTCGAAATTTGAATGGGTACAAAAATGTCTTAAGAATAGTTCTGCCGAAGAAGACGGCATCTGGGGAATTGGATTCCTTGCTGGGAAAGAAATTTAGTATAACGACATGTTTCTCGGAAGAATGTATTCTCACACTGGGACATTGATCACTTTATAATAATGGAGAGTGCATTTCAAGTTTTATCAAAACCTTTGTGAAAATATATAAAAAAAAATAAACAAACAATCTCGCAATCCAGAACCAATGCGGTATGTATGAATATATGAATATTTACTCTCAAGCGCCTGCAAATCCCATTCATATTTTCGAATACATCTTTGTGTCTGGTTATCGTTTTAAGATCTCAATGCCAGATAATTAACGACAGATCTAAATACAAATTGGCATCAGCGGCAACCCTAGAAATTTCGACGAGGCTCTTTAAATAGGCAAACAAAATCTGCCAATGCTACACACTCTCTACTGAGCGATGATTCTTCCCAAATATCACATTATTCTACTTCAAAGACAACAGCAATGATTTCGCGTAATGAAAATTTCACACTAAGTAAGGTCCAGTTTTGTCGCTTGTATCTCAGGCGCACATCGGTTAATGAGTCTTACATCATCTCCACTGAAGGGGAGGACATTATAAGACGCGATGTATAAAGAAGGACAGGTCGCTCGATGGAAGATAGCGATGTCTCTGTACGCCACGATGAAGCGTAACTCTCTACAATTCAGACTGAGCCACGTAGACGTCAGTCATTCATATACGCTGAGTTTGTGCCCCTGACAGACACAAAAAAAACCTAATACAACTATTGGATTAATTCATCATGTGACAGTTTTCCCATCATTTCTTTTTGCCACACACGCTACGAGGCATATATGTTTATTTATCAGCGCCTCCGTTGCAGTTAACAAGGCGAGTTGGAAACAAGGCAAGAAGCTACCGTACATCAACTTTAAAGAAGACTTGCATGGCATTTTCGTGCTACAGGCAGCGTTTTATAAAGTGTTGTTTCAAATTCAGAATCAGCCCCAAATGAAAATTCAGAGTAACTCTTTAACTTCAGACGATGTAATTGATTTATAATTGATTTCCCAACTAGGCATTTCCGATGGGGGTGTGGGCAAAGAAATAATTGGGAAGGGGGACTTTTGATGTATTATCGATCTCATTTTGGGGGCAAGAAGGGGATCAACGGTCCTGTGCGGAGGGGGGGGGGGCTCCCGACCCCTGCCCCCACTGGTTACAGCACTTTTTCCTTATTTAATTTTTTTTACCAACTTTCCGTATTTGTGGTTGAAGCGCATTGTCTATCACTTGAACTGAAATGTTGCTTTTTCCCCAAGAAATCGAGAATTCGTCCAAAGTAAAACTAAATAAAACACCAATGAAGCTTAACAATACAGTTACCTGAAAACATTTGAGCTGTTTTTCGCATTCCGTAAAATGTAAGTTATTTTTGTTGACTGGCCGTCAGATTTTCAAACATAGAGTTATACTTCTGCTTCTATACTAATCGTCAACGCCTGTTCTGATGAGGGATATTATTATTTTTTTAATTTAGCCAAAAAATCACCAAATCGAAGCTGAAAGGAATTTTAATCTGGTTTCGTTGGATTGAACGAGATAGCAACATTAATATCAATTTGTAGTCAGAGAACACGACAAAGATGGCTAGACATTGATTAAGGACTATAGAGATGATATCATTGTGGCACCATCTTTCTTTTTTCAAAACATTGTGGGACCCAATCTGAGGCTTGAAGGCCAAAAAGTCGGACTCCTTCATGCGATTGAGATAATCAGTATCCATTATCGTTACTGCGTACAGGGAACGTGACAAAAAGGCCCCACCATCATGGAAACACAAAAATCTAAAGAGATCTTCTGATGTGGCATCTTGTAACATAACAATTTTATGACACACCAATTTTGGCTTCCATGACAAATTTACCAGGATCTGAAAACTAAACACTACAGCAGAGTGGTTAAATTACCTGTGTGTCGTTGTAGTACATGACCAATTTATGCCCTCGGATGAAGTTCTGCTTGTTGACGTGATCGATAGCCATACATGCAGCTTGCAGATCGATCCGACCGTTACGTGAGAACGAGGTTCCCGAAAGGGGAAACAGTCCTCCGATGTAGATGATCTTGGATGAGTCCTCATCGATATAATCCCCGTTTGGACCCTGCCGCGTTGGCAGGGGTGCTCCACAGTGAGTGGACCTCTCGTCCAGCGTACGTGCCGGGGTCGTTAAGTAGCAGCAATCGTTGCCACTGTCTGATTGAGTGTACATTGGGTCTGATATCTCTCCGTGGGTCACCAAGGCTCGAGTCAGGGTCAAGAGAAGATAGACTACGGAGAAGCTTGACCAGCTTCGTCTCCATTGCATTCTAAGTTTCAGAGCTGGACTAGACCACATCTCAGCTCCTTGAGTAACCAACGCATGCACACAGCAACATGCAGCCCCACACACACACTCAGACTGACCACCACAGGTGCTTCGATAACGCGTTATAAATCCCTCCGTTGTCACTATAAGCGCGTTTCCTTATCAAGTACGTTACATCAAATCACCGGTGAGAAGAGAAGCAGCCAGTCAATCACGTGTCTCTACGCAACTACGCACCTCTCCACTTCGGGATGTGGGTCGCATAAGTTAAATGGTTCCTCCACCGGCAATGCAGAGCTAGATTCCTTCAAACCGGCAATTTCGTGTCGTCACCAAACTCATCAACGCCGGTAGCTATCTTCAGTAGATAGCAAGGTAACCGTAAAACTATGTTACGATCCGTTAGAACGCGGCTGTGACAAAGCCCCCGAGCCTATCATCCTACTAGAGACTCGTGAGAATAAAATAAAAGCACCCGACGTCCACCGTACAAAATTGTCAGCCTCTTGAGCAGTTCTACAGCTAGGGTTACAAGGGAGGGTGGCTTGTATGGCATTTAATTTGTCGATTGGCGGGGAACGAAAGAAGAGATGTTTGTCTTAATAACGCCACACGTCGTGAGAACTCCGCCAATAAACGCGAAATGAAAAATGCTGGCGCTCCCTCTACGGCTATTGAAAGTTATCGAGGAAGAAAAAAAACCGTCGACTCGCTGCTCAATAAATTGGCTACAGACACAGCTGTGTGAGATTGTGCAAAAAAGTACATCACCCTCTTCCGTGGCTTGTGCTGTCTATGCTTTACACCGCCAGGCCATTTCAACGCTGCCTTCTGAGTACGATGGTATGGTGTGCGTAACCTCAACCAACCTCCTTCATACCTCCATATACTTCTGTCACTCAATGGAGCCGACACTCTCGCACAATGACTACATTACTGGAACTGCGTTGCAGACCCGTTATAAATATATAGCGGCTGGAAAATCTATAAAATATGCAAGCTGACACTGCGCAGACTTTATCAACGCTGGTTTGCGTGGAGGTGAGGAGAACGGCTGCGGATAATTGGCCGAGGAGAGTCAATCACTGGTATTAGTGTGAGGTGTTTCTATCGTTAATGATCCTGTTGTTAATGTTTGACAAGTGCAGGTTGATTGGTTAGGCGTCGATTTAAAAAACAACAACAACAACAACAAAAACAACGAAGGTGGTGGTTTTTTTCCTTCAGTCTTATGGACATGACATCATTATCATTATGAACTCGCAACATATATCAGTATTATAATTTTTATGAAGTGAGATAAAAAATGAAGACAATGCAATGGTTAAGAACAACCTTTCGAACAGTTGCTTTTATAAAATATAAAATATAAAAACATTTCAAAACAAAGATCCGTTTTTGAGGAAACGGAACACCCTCTATTGAAATTTTTGTGACACGCACACAATTTTATTAAATACGGAAATGGTATCTTGTTTCGTGTCAGCATAATTGATTTAAGCCCATCAGACATGCATGACACCATACTACTGCCAAACATTTTAATAAAGAACTTGGTCTGTGCCAGTAAAAGGCACATAATTGAGTTGGTAGTCCCCGGGTTATTTTTGCGTGGGGGATGACTGTACGCATTGGAATAAAACATAATCGATATCTTGGTGAAAGTGCTCTCCTCTGTGATAAATATGTGCTCGTTTAAAAGTTCATGACCCGTTATTCAATTACATTTAATTCAATTCAGTTCAATTGATAACTCATATTTTTTTTATGTTCATGCCCAATGAACAATATACACTAGTTTAAAAATAACTCTGTCCCAAGGGCCACCCTGTGAAATGGAACAACAAAATACACAACAAAACATAGAATGGGGGGATAAAATCATTGAATGTGGGGTGGCTTAGTAACTTATGTTGAGGTGACTGACTTAGACTATCACAAACCCCCAAAAGACATTCAATTTGATAGGAGAAGCTTAACAGCAATGAAATAACAAGAAAAGAAAAACAAGAAAAACATTCTGAAAATGCAAGGCATTTGACGAGGATAATCCCATTGAAGTGGCTTCTAAAAATTGCCATTCACATGATTATGAACTCATATATTTATCGACAAACCTATTTGTTTCGTTTTTGTACAACCGTAATATGATTGTTTTCTTTCCATGCTGAGGTTTGACCAGACAGTAAACTTGAAATTAATTCCACGGGTATTTGCATAATATTAAGTGATGGAGCATCGCTTGAGGCTCGCACAGAGGGTAAAGATCCGAAAATGACCCGGGGTAGGGGAGATTTAAATTCACCCTGCATCCCAACAGCTGGGAAAATTGCGCCAGAAACCATGTATTGACTACAGACCGTCTAACTGCTAAAAAGCTGTCCATTGAATAGGATAGCTGTGAAAAATAACACAGACGATAAATCGCAATGTTTTTTGCAGTTGAGATGCTCCGAAAACCACCCGGTGATTGTATTGAGTTATCCGTTTGCAGTACATTATTTTCTAATTTTACATTTTAATGGGGACGTGGAGAATTCGCCGAGTTCATAAACTCATTTTGAACCGAATGGTAGAGACGTCTAATCAACTTTGCGGGAGACTTTATAACATTAGTTATAAAATAATTGTTATTATGATAAGGTGTTCCTTTTGTGTCTGCCCGAGTGGGGGGTGATGGTGGTCTGAGGGGCTTGGGGTTTACTGCCAACGGCTGCCATAATGGATTCTTATGTCATTAGCGATAAAGAGCGTACCAGAACTCCCACAGTGTAGACTTTGGTTTTAACCGTCATGAACATCGGTTGGGATGGGCTTCGTAAAGGAATACGTTTGGGCTGATAATGAATTGCAGCACGCTGTCTGAGAGAAAAGACGTCTTCCAATTACTGTTCCTCACAGCTCACCATATCTATCGTGTATATCTTCTAGCTGCGGTTAATGACATTCAGGAGCTTACATAATTAGTTTAATTGCCAAAATGAAGACCTTGATAACATAATTTAGTAATGGATGGTAATAAAGTACGTGTGATCTATTGATTTATTAGGTAATGAATCTATCAAATTAAGGTATTTTTGTAATTTATTGTTTATTATTTATAATCTACCGGCACCTTAAAATTAGATAATTCATTGTACAACTGCATGTTTATAATGTATTCTTTGTGGAGAGGGCATCCCTTGTACAAGGTTTGACTTCTTGTCCGTCCTCCCCGTACTATTATTCAAGTTTTTCAAAGCTTTTTTCTTGCATTCTACTTGCCGTATAGCATGGGAACAAACCAGAACCTGAACCTGAAACTGAACTTGTATTACAGCACGAGCTTCAGTTTCAGTTCAGAGTATTTGTCACTCAATCAGCTGGCTTTAACAAATAAAATACAACGATTTTGTTATTTCCTTTTAGGGACATTTTTATATGACTGTGTTCCTGTACGCTTTCAGCAGTATAAAGAACGGTTGAAATTGAAATTAGCCTCTCTTAGGGTACTTTTAAGCATACATTTTTAATAAAAAGGCCAGCAATTAAACATTAAATTATGAATTATTTCTAGGGGAAAAATGGGGGGGGGGGGGTAACAAATTAAATAACGTTTATTTTTTAATTTTTTTTTAAGTATCGTTCTTCTAAAATATATACAATAATATGCATATAATAACGAGCATGATGGTTACTCCATTCAATGATAGTGCAACCGACCCTTATACAATACACTTTAATCACGCTATAAACGCATGTCAATGTATAACAGTGCACGGTTCCTCGTCTCACCCTGACGCATTCCCAGTACATCTTCTTAATTGTACCAGGCATCAGACCTTGATTTGGATCAGTAGAATATACATTTATATTATATATATTTTCCTTCGATCTTTCACGCGTCCTCATCTGCTCATTTGCTGGACCGAGGTCACTCAATAATGACTTGTTTATCATAGAACAGCACACTAGAATACATATGAAAACCAACTGTCGAGAACAAAGGATATTCGGCTGGGGATCGATTCTCCATGGGAAAATATGGAACACTCAAGGTTTTGTGGAGTGTGTACAATTTGTTCAAAATTGACTGACACTATTGCGGGCATGTGAGCCCGATGTCACGGAGCTGGGGCCAATTCCACCAGGCTGTTTAAGCGGCAATAATTGCTGAGTGCAGGAAAATATAATGCTTAGCTGAAATGATGATACCATCCACAGTGTTACGACTGCATGGTCCCAACCTTCGCTTTGCACTATAAATTTGTTGGGACTAATTTTCTGATTTGAACAATTTGATCTGCTTATTTTAACAATTGACCAGTTTAAGAGTTTGGTTTAATGACTGTGCTTACTGTAAGCAAAAATGGGCCTTTTTAGGAACTGAACAAAAACCCATGCTTAACTCTATTAGCACCAGGGTACGGGTGGAGTTTGCGCCCCACCCCGACATTTTTCCTCACAAGTTTTGAACGGCCGGGCCGATCGCTACAAACTATGTTCTAAATACTAAGTAGTAATTATAAAGAAGAAAAACAAAAGAAAGTGAGGTCTACAGTTACCATGGTAACCATTTGTTTTTTACCTTGGTACATATGACTTTACGTAATAGTAATCTCTATGCGTATATTCCTTATAAGATTTGACCGACAGTACAGACCGATAGCGCTCTCCAAGAAAAATGAAAAAGAACTTTTTATTAGATGTTTGATACCTGTGTTTTTATCTGTGTAAAAATTTGGGCAAATCAACCCCTCTGCCCCCTAACCAAAGAACCCCCATACGCCTATGGTTCGCTTGGCCCCATCCAAGACCGCTGGAATGAGCTGATAGCTTGAACAAATTCTTGTTCAGGATGTAGTGATGCACGATGGGACTGTTTGTACTGACGATCGGCGCAATGCAACCAATCGCAACACATACGCAAACGTGCCATATGAAAATGCAACGATTAATTAGCCTTCTTCTTTTACCGATGTCTCAAGAAAAATAAAACTTTACAGGTAAGTAATTAGTTTTTAGCACAAGGAAAAGAATGACAATGATTGTTTTCAATGGATTTTACACAATAGAGCTACATTATCATTGATAGAGGTCGAATCTTTCGTAAACAGGAAGAGGTGACCTGGGGTCAGGGAAAATGGTCCAATGAACAGGAGTTGTTATCAGCCCATCTCAGTGCCTTTGGTTGAGGTGCTGGAACAGAGCCAATTAAAAGTGATGAAATTGTATTCCCTCTGTCACAACTTGTTTAAAATAGTTGATCAAAAATATGGGATGGACTTTTGAAGTGGACTCAGAATGGCTGAATTGGTTGAATGAACTCACCAAGTCTCGGTGTCGTAAGAGCATTGAGACATGAAACTGCTGCTTTTCCAGAGCTTGATTCAGCACCTTCCAGACACATCCTCTTATCATTTATAAAGGCTTAGCCATGTTGTGACTGACAGTAACCATCGTAACCTCATGATGAGAATCAGATTGCATAATTGCTAGAAAGGAAATGTAAAAAAAAAAAAAGACTAGACTCATCAAGACGTCAATTTGGGCAAGAAAAAAAGGTCTGCAGATTTTAATCCTAGTTTTTGTTTTCGTGGGTCTCTCAACTGAATGAAAATCAAAAAGGAGCCGAGGTTATAAATTAAAAGTGCCTGTGGTTGTGATGGGGGGGGGGGGGGGGGGGGCACGACTCCATATCCCAACTACGGGTACACTTTCCAGCCATAAGTTTTAGTTTCAAATATAAATTTGTTATATTTCACGTATAACATTCATGTATTTGACCTTTTTTTTCAAAAGAGAAGTCATCAGTAACACACACTAACAGCTAGCGATGACTTTCCGTGTTCTGAGTGGGTGTTTAACGCCCGCCTTCCACTCCCAGACCTCCACGCCTGTTTCATCTCCAGACGAAGTCGCAGTAATTTAACACGGACTGTCGGCACACTGAACCCAAGTACACTCTCATTATCGGATTTTAATTATATTAATGAAATGATTTTTGCCCTTGATCAATCACCGTAGGCCTAATCTCAGTACAGTCTACCAATGTCTTACCTGTGCGGGGGAAGGACCTAACGTAATTTGTCTCAATTCGTATTTGTAAAGCTTTTTTTCTCTTTAGCTTTAAGTATCTCATCCACTCCTCGTGGTTCGAAACCAATTGATGTTATAACCTTGCCTCGGCCGTTGACCGATGATGAACGGCAACTCCCCCCAATGATGCAAACTCAGTATCAAAAGCATCCACGTGAAAGGCCCCACCGTAGTTTTACTAAAAAAGATGTTATTTTAACAGACAAACAACCTCTCATTCAGGGTAACAAATAATGCGGAAACATATGCTTTTTTTCCCCATCATAACACAGTCTACTGACCAAGCCGGCCATTGACCGCATGTGTGTTACGCTTCGATTCTTGCCGTGAATAAGAAAATCCCCAGTGGAATTTGCTGTCGAGCTCGCTTAATTTCCGTTAAACAATTTAATATGAATTTTTGAATAAAACGTAATAATGTTTATACATTAGATTTAAATAAATGGTTATTGTTTCCACTATTTTAGAAAACTATCGCGCTTAGCAAAACCAAAAAAGAGTTACATTAATTTTAAAGAACAAAATAGTTACCGTAGATGAAAATTTAAGTAAAACTGTTTTCTTCCAAGATTAAGATTATGAATTGTAAATCAAACTTTAAAGAGTAAATAAATATCAGAATGCCTTTCATTTTATCCCCATTTTCCAATTTATTTGCACATATCATTGTCTAGTCATTTATCCATTGTAATGTTGAATACGACGTCATGCTTACGTCGATCCAGCTTTTGTGTTCTTAAGAAATACTAATCCAATCTGTGTTATTTTTATGTAATAATTATTTTATTTGTGAATTTTTTAATTTGATTAAATTCACAGACGCTGACGTGGTATAATGTTGGTACTGTTACTAGTGGTGATCGTTAAATATTCAAATCTTTGTAAATTTGACATGAAGCCAATTGTAAAACCATCGTGTGTCTTGAAAAACAATTTCCATTATAGCACCATTATATGAACGCAAAACAGGAATATTTAGACGCTGCATTGAGAGCCATTTCAAATAAAAGATTATTTTTTTTATGATACAAAAAAGTTAGCATTTAATCAGTTCGGGATAATAATAATAAAAACATCCATTATATTAATTTCCCAAGATGTAATATGCTTTATATATGATACCCATTTGTTTAATGAAAGTCTTAAATCATATTTTAATAAGACGCAATATATCGCTTGACAGATCATGTTCACAATAAGACAAATCCATTCCAACCGCCACAGCACAGAGCATAATGCCAAAGTCAACCCAAGGATAAATAATCTATGATCAGATCAGGGGCATTGACCGTGTATATTAGGAAATATAACTGAAGTATCTGTGGTGTATATATAATAGCAGATTCAGTTTTTGTTATTCACCTCTGCCTTCACTGTTGTCATTTTTTTTTAAAGAATAATTCAAAGAAAATATATATTATTTTTTTTAAAAGACCACGGTCAAGTATTATCAACGTGTCGTAAGATGATTGTTTAGAACAGAACCATAAATTGCAGAGGCAGCCCCACTTTTAATGTAAATTTAGACTTAAAGGCAAGTGATACCTGTGGTGTTTGGAACCGGACATTTGCTTAAATCCAATCCATATGAAACTAACCTGTGAATTTGTTTTATTGCAAAAGAGCGTGTTTGAGATATCGGTGAAAATCTGGAGAGGTTATTTCCACTCAGAAGGATCCGAAAATGCTAAAACTGCATGTTTTTCATTGCGTAGGAAACGATTCTTGCATGAATCGTGGAAACGACTCAACCATGAAGCGTTTCTCAGATTCAATCATTTTGGCAGAAAATTATCCCTTTCTTGAAAACCACATTACTTCAAAGGGAGTCGTTTCTCGCGGTGTTTTATGCTATCAACAGCTGCCCAGTGCTTCTTATCAAGTTTTATAGTCAATAATTAATTTGTGGTCAATAGTTTGTGAATTACCAAAGGTATACCCTACCTTTGCGTGGTATCACGATTGATTTCGGGGTAATTTTGTGTCAAACAACTTTGTTCGAGGTTTTACATTTAGGAATAACTAAAAGCAAAATTGTTTTTTGGGGGGGGTTTATTTTTTATTTAATTTTTTTAATTGTGACAATGACCTTAAGAAGCTTTGAGTTAAGATGGTCACAATTATCAGATTGAATGTATCGATTTTGATTTAATCCCATATCGTACAACATAACATATCGTCATATGGATGATTACAATAGTAGGCATACAGTGGCGTAACTAGTCATTTTCATTTTTTATTTTATTGATTTTTTTTTTATTTGGGGGTGGGGGGACGGGGCAATTTTTGTGTGGCATGTGGTGGCCGAGCGGTCTAACGTATCGAACTCAAGTTTCAGTGACCAGGGGTGGATTTCACAAAGCGCTAGGACTAGTTTTATCTCGAGTTAGGACAAGTCAGTAGTCCTAACTTATAGGACTAGTCCTAAGTTTGGACTAGTCCTAAGTTAGGACTAGTTTTGTGAAATCCACCCCAGGTCACCGGAATGTGGGTTCGGATACTGGGCAAGACATTTGTGTCTTTGAGCAAGACACTGTGCTATACTAAGCTCCTCATCAGCCAGGGGTAATGGCTACCTGTGAGGGAAGAGATTGTTAATGTGAATGATTAGCAACCTGTGTGATGATTTGGCTGCCGGTGATGCGGGGTTGCGAAAGATTTTAGGAATGCTTAGGTCCCAACGAACGGGGGTAACAATACGGTAAGGCGCTTTAAGAGGCCTACTTGGCTGGAAAAAGCGCATAATAGGCCCTTAAAATACACATTATTATTTGTATATTTTTTTAATTTTATTGTTTACTTCTTTTTTAGAAGGTAGGGAAAGGGGGAGGGAGGGAATGGGTTCTGAACGGGTAGGGTTTGATCATAAGTAGACAGAGGGTGACTATAACCCCGTGAATTAACAATTCACTGTCAAAATCATAGCTCGAGTGTTTAACACTTCGTTATTGTAATGTTGGTTTCGGTGTTTTTGTCACACAATAAAAGTAACAAAGGTTACCACTCAAGGTTCCCCAAATACTCCGTCGACTACTCGCGAGTCTAGCACAGTCAATTTGGTTCCAGCAATTGTTTTGCTCAGAACTAAGGTTTTCCATTATAACAGAAAACACACACACAAAAATTGAGCCTGAGGTTCATAGCTAATGTTCACATTTTGGAAATTCAATTTAAAAGGGAACATTAAAGGGAGTTTCTCTTAAAAAACCCCAAAATGATCCAGTTGTGACCTGGGGACAAAGACGAGGTCGTTGTTAAAATTGGAATGACTAATGAGGGCGCTGTTTATCCATTGTACTGAATATCCGCAAGATCTCTGTTTAATGGCTTTCCGTTTCTTTTGCCACAGGGCAGGAGACCCAAGGATGGAAGAAAGTGTATTTTCGTGTAGAAAACCAGCGTTACTCCAAGTGCGAATTAAATGGCCTCCAAACAGTCTTCAGTCTTTAAAGGTGTATCAAATCATTAGATTTTGGAAGAGTAACAATCACTCAGTCACTCACTCAGTTGACAACTTTCATACATGACTCGCCAAACACTCCTGTCTTGAAACCAGGTCTTCGTTTCATTTGGTTGTTGACCGGTATCCTCACACAGTACATCCACATAGGTCTTTGTTGTTGGACATCCTACATTTCTCCTGCCCTGGTTTGGTCTCCATAGAACTAGATCAGACCAGACACTACCTACGTGGTACTCCTCAGGCTATGACCAGCAAATTGTAGTCTCCATGACCCGATGTTATCACTCAGTCTCGGAAGACCTCCAGACAGTCTTCTGTGGAAAGCGTCTTCCAGCTTATCTCTCAGGGCCCGATCTGAGAAGTCCAGTGTAGCATCTATCCAGGAGTCATGCGGACTTTGGTAGTAACAGTCCATGTTTCTGAACCATACAGAACGATACTTGGACATTATCTAGTTTTTTAATAGACATATCATCCAATCTAACCGTGAACATTTCATCACATTAGATTATACGGCTTTAGTTAAAAAAAAAAAGGAAAACAAATGTTAACATGTATTTTTCTGGCAAGCAACGGTGATTTGCGGTCTATAAAAAGGTTTTCTTGACTCTGGCAGTATTCAAAAAAGGGGAATTTGTATTATGTTGTGGAGCCACTGCGGCTACCACAGTACATCCCGCTTTTTAACGCTAAAGTTTACAACTAACTTAACCGGTGCAGTTGGCTCCGTGGCGTTAGCTTCTACACACATCATGTAATGTTTGTATGATTTGTTAAATGTATGTACCAGAAGATTAGGTTTCCAGAATGAAATTACTTCTGCCTCAGTTCTCTCTTCAGTTTATTTTATACTAATGCTAAAAGTAGAACAGCACAAGAATGAGCTAATAACAATAATAATAAAAAATAATAGAGAATTTATACAGGGCCAAAATCGGAAAAAAAACTTGCTCTGAGGCGCTGAACAGAAAATTAATAACGAAATATTTACAGTAAAAGAATACAACAAAAAAGCTACAAGAAGAAATTCAAAACAAAAGCTGGGAGTTAGCAACAAAACCATGAGTAAAAACGTATTTGATTAAACATATTGACATAAACTACAGTCAGTGAGCTTTCAGACTGAAACAAACAATTATGTTGTCCCCTCTCTATTATTGCTAATAACGCACTTGTCCTCCAAGCCAAGTTTTGTAAGACACTTGTCATTCCACGAAGAATGTTTAATTTATACACCGCGAAAACAATCTCTGTCTTGAAAAAAAAATAGATACAAAAATGCTGACGTTTGCTTCCATGGAAACAAAGAAATCTACGAAGCAAATTTACATTGTGATCATGGCACACAGAGATGATTGTATGACGAGCATCCACAAACAAAAATAACCAATCAACTAAACACAGAACCTACAAAGTGACGCGAGGTTCCGAGAAACAAGGAAATCTACAGAGTATATAAGGTAACATTGTGATCACAACACACGGAGACGGTTGTGTGACGAGCATTACATAAAAACAAAAATAATATAAACACATATTTATTAAAGATTCATTGTACAAAGCTATACAAATCGCTGGTTTTTCGGCACAGCGAATTCACTCAAACAATTTTTTCAGGAATCATTTTTTTCAGCAATAAACCATAAGGGAAACTGAATGGGTAATTATTTTAAATCAGTTTATTTATTTATTTATTTTTTTTGGGGGGGACACAGAAAAATTGACTGGAGGGGGATTTGAAACTGCGACCACCGCGAAGCCGGTGGTCGCAGGTTCAAAAATGGTCTTTCTTTGTTCACCCCGAAATTGAAACATTTATTTTTTAAAAAGTTTTCTCATAGAAAGTTAAAGGAAATTTTACAATTAATGAATTAATCTCAATCTGGTGACCCCCCCCCCCCCCCACACACACACACACACACACAAATGGTTTTAGCAGGTTATCTTTTGCATACACTCAGGAGTTGAGACGGTTCATAAAAATGCCTTTGGTCTGGCGGTGTAGAAACCGAGTGAGACATTTCAAGAAGGTGCAAGCAGTTCAAAAACGCCTGGTACATAATAAAATAATGTATACATGGATATCAATGGCATATAGCATAGTGACTACAGGGGCATTCCCCACGTCAATTTGACCGGTCAGAGGTGGGAATTTGGGGAAGTTGACATGTTTACGTAATCGCACTCCTCTGCAGTTCATTGTTAGATTTACATATCATTAACTGTCAATTTGAACTAAGAGGACGGACATCTTTTAATATTACACGAACAAATACGGGCCTCAATTCATGATACACATTGCATTGGATATTAATATCACCCTGGATGATTCGTAAGGCAATGACATTACCTCCCCTTCTAATCAATTGTGTCCTCACTCGATCCTTCACCAGTGGGTAACTTCTGTCTTTCGCGTAATTATAAAGAATTAATCATAACCGTAAATATGAATTTTCATTGGTTTTGTTCTTTCACATGAACCTCACCTTCAACTCATGGTTATTTGACTTATGATATTTTAAACTGGTACCGTAATGGGATTATATGTCTGCGTGTCGTTGCGTGCCTTTCGCTGTCTGTAATTGTTATAATTTTTGAGTCTCGTAGAAGATAGATGCATGACTGTGCTTTGGGATATGTTTTCATGAATCATGGTCCCAAGATCATTCAGCTGCTTAAAGTCCATGCTCAACGTTGGTAAGAAGAAAAACATAAATGTTCACAGATTTACAAATACCTTACATGGTATAAAGATAATGATGGTAGAAAACTTTCTTTGAAATCTTTCTGCCTGAGGTGTTATCGTTTTAAAAAATAAATGAAATAAGATCCAAAAATTGGTTTTCGTCTCAGTGAGACAAAAACTCTGCCTATAGGAATGCGTATAAAAATGCTGAATGCATTTTTACCGTTTTCTTGCAAATAAAACAACGAAATGAGCTGACATTTTCACAGGTTGGTTTTATTACAAATGTCTTGATTTGTGCAAAAAGTGGAAGCATTTACAGTCACTTTACCAATGTTGAGCTGGGGCTTTAAAAACCAAAAGTTTGATTAAAAAATCTGCTTTATGCTAAGCAAATATGAGCAGGATACCAGTTACAGATGGAACATGTGACAATATCGCTGATAAACTTTTTTTGGTGAACACAATTGTGTTGTGTTACACTACTTTTTGCAGCTCGATGAAATTTGGCCCAAATGTTTGACCTAACGTGACATCCAAGCATCGTTACCGCGCCCCAGCCTTACATCCTTTTTCGTTTTCGTCCGATACATCAATATTCACATTGTGTGTCCTGTTTCTTGTTTTGATTCTCTTCTCATGATAAGTATTTATTCGTTTGTTGGGAAATACAATAGTAAGGAAATATGTCATGACGTAAACCTTGCTTAGCAACCACCGAAAAAAATGGTTAAAGCAATTAAATGAAATTATATAAATAACCACGTTTTCACTCTCAAGAAAAACGTTTTTAAAAAGACCAACGTGAAAAAAGAGGCTGCTCTATTTTAGACCACATGACAACCCTGACCTACCCACTATTCATACAAAACCATTATTCTCTTTAAACAAAAGTCTCATTGTAGTTGTGAAACGGTCGTGAGTCGTCAGGCTCGATGCAACTTTAATCAGATGTTGTGAGGGCAGACTGCACGTCTGGCCGCAACTGTACGTCCTTTTCTTTCTTTCTGAACCAGACGCAAGAAATACAGCTGATTGCACACTTACCTCGCAAAATGAAGGAATTGTTCCCGAGCTGTCCTCACGGTCAAGCCCCACTTAAATTAGTGGAGTCCTTCGAAATGAGCATCTCTGGTGGATCGAAATTGTAACACTGAATCTGCCGACGAGGGGGTTTCAGTTTTTGCTTTCTTGGCTGAATAAAAAAATTACGGTGAAAGCTTTCCTTGAAACGTTGATTTTTATTTGTGTAAAAATAAAACCAGGCCGAGGTATTGTGACCTTGAACTGGATTGACAGTGAGTCAGTGTTCGCTCTAAAAACCGTTCTCCGGTTAGAATGGACCCGGACTCGGGGACGTAGGGGGCTAGATACCACATCTAGGTCAGTATGACCCCGGAATCTGAATCAAACTGACGCAGAATCCGCGTCAACACCGCTACTTTGTTCAACCGGTATCCGGGTCAAGAAATCGGTCTGGCCCCTCTGTGACCCGGAATCTGACCTAATTCTGACCCGGATTTGTTGTTTTTCTTTTGTTTTGTTTTTTATAAGAGTGTGGGAAATCAGAATGATGAATTTTCGTGTATTTTTTATTTTTTTATTTTTTGTAAATTTGTTTTACCCTTCATTTTTCATCAGCAGTAACTCAAAGTGAGGGTGAAGTGAAAGACAAGGCAACAAACTAAGATGGTATTTTTTGGCATCGCGGTCTGTACGCTGACTGTGGCCAGTACATAGAGTTATATATAAGAACCAGAGGGCGAAACCATGCGACACGGCCCGACAAGGAGCATTTTTTACCACTGAGAAAATGTCGCAGACCATTCATTTACACTGGTTACTCATCCGTTCACACAGCAACCATTTTCTAAGTGGACATTTGCATGCAATTGGCCAATATGAATTTTCGCCCATGGTGAGTCAGTGGAGTTCCGTGCGTGGCATCGCGAGTGCTACCTCAAGTTCAAAGATTATAGAGCGCCGTAGGCGCAAGATGGGGAACTCTGGCTGAAATGTGAAATCTCACTGGACACCATTTCGACAAGTGAACTCCATTGATACAGCACTGAAACTTGGGGACCAGTGTAGACAATGACAATTGCTATGAGTGGCAAACATAGGCAATCACTTGCCGAAATGGCGCCCATGCAAATTTCACTTTCCAACAGTGGATAAAGGTCCAGTTCCCCATCTTGCCCCTACGGCGCTCTATAATCTTTGCTCTAGTTCTTGTATATAACTCTACGGGCCAGTATGACATGGTCGTAATCTGAAAGAGAATTGTGAAGATTGAATACTACACTGATTTCTAAAAACACATCGATGAATGTTTCTCTGCTCAGTATTGTACAGATCAATGACTTATTATTTTTACTTACCAGAAATGTTGTACTGCATCATTGAATTCCAATCTGAAATTAGATAAGATGAAAATACTTTTATTTGTCCGCATCATAAGACAAAAAATGGCTCCCATTGGGTAGAAATAAAACGTTAAATTAGTTATGTAGACAAGAAAACATTAATGTTTACAGTTAATGGAAAATGGTACTAATGTGTCGACACAGAAGTTGATGTAATCAGTAACAACTATGACTATATGGAATCAACCTCAAAGCTTTTCGGTGGATTAGTTGGACCAGATACGATTTACTTTTGTAATTGGTTTTAATCCCTCAAGTTGTTTTTTGCAAGTTGGCTGGAGTAAGTTATTGTTGTGGTCAGAGTTTCCAAGTTGTTGGCATACCTTTACTTTACAAGCTGAAGGCACATTTCCATAACAAAGATAAAGAAATGCATCTTTTTTCTTGTAGGATTGTTGACACGCTGATGGTATGGCGGTAAAACCAGGTCGAGTTCGCAGTCATTCAAATTCCCCCATCACTAATTAAGCTGAGTGTTGTGAAACCGTTTCCAGCTTTTGTATTCTTGAGGCAATTGCAGTACACTGTTTGAACGTAAGGCCTCGGTTGAATGTAAGCAACAATGATGATGATCCCATTGAACTCCCGGAATGCTATTGTTAGCTAGTAATCTGGACAACGAACTTTATTTTTAAACATCCAGTTATTGCACCAACCTCGGTTACTTTACAAAAACAGTCCTCAACCTTTAGTTTTTTTTCCAGATTTCAGGGTTCTGTCCAACGACATCAAAGTTCGGTGTTCTACAGCGCAGTGTCTATGATTGATCAATGAGCCAGACCTCTGTAAAACTCAAAATACAGGCCTCGTGATACACATGCAAGGACTGCCTACAGGAGCCAAGTTCATCAATTTTGTTAGATAAAGATGGAACATTACCAAATAAGATGATTGGAAGAGACGGGTTTGCTCGTCGAGCTCTTGTACGTCTTCGTATGCCTCCTAGCTTTCCTCGTTCCCATTAGTCCTTGGGGAAAATCATCGTACCCATGCGGTTTCTGGGTTATGTACAATGGGTGGAGACTAAGCAGTGCTGACCTTGTGTACATAACACGGCATGTTGTAGAGGCAAGAGAATCGGCACAAAACTCCAAGGGAAAAATAATTAAATAAAATGAAAGAGACGAGGATCACGTGTGTTCCACTAAACATAATGACAGACTTTAAAAAGACAGCAATGTCGATAGAAGACGGAAGAAACTCGTAAAAATCTTACAGGAATGGCCAAGGGTGGTCGCGACTGTGCAGCGCCCTCTATTTACCTCAATTTACAGTGGTCGATTCATAGAGTTATATAAGAACTAGAGGGCGTACAAACCATGCGACACGGCCCGACAAAGAGCATTTTTGACCATTCAGGAAATGGCATAGACCATTCATTTACACTGGTTACTCATCCGTTCACACAGCAACCATTTTCTAAGTGGACATTCGTACGCAATTGGCCCATAAGGATTTCCGCCCATGGTGAGTCAGCGGAGTTCTGTGCGTGGCATCGCGAGTGCTCCCTCTAGTTCTTATATATAACTCTATGGGTCGATTGCATTACCGCCATTGTGCACACCCAAATCCTAGGAAAGATCAGGTACTGCAAGAAATCTCAGAACTCAATTAACAAAATGGACAAACTTATTAATATGTGACTACGTTCTATTATTGTTTTCGTAGTGTTAGGCCAACCCACCTCCATCGTCTCTGCTAGAGCTCCGCCTCAATATGAGCAAGCTCCCACAAGTCTTGGTTACTGATAACATCAGGCCAGAAAATCTTGAGAATACGCCTAAGACATGTATTGATAAAGGTCCGTATTTTCCTAATAATGGCAAACGAAAACCAATGCCTATTATAACTAGACAGGCATTGACTTGGAATCCTCAAGGGAAAAGGAAGAGGGGAAGGCCTCGAAACTCATGGCGCAGAGACATGGAGGCAGATGCTAAAAGGATGGGCCGCACATGGAAAGATCTGGAGATGCTGGCTCAGGACCACTCTGCCTGGAGGAACTTTGTTGACGGCCTATGTCCCAGGAGGGGCGATAGGCGTAAGTAAGTAAGTAAGTACGTTCTATTGTTTGGTATTTGTGTGCACCTGTTGTGTGTAAAGGTGTGTAGATCACACTGACTGACGCCTGAAAATTAGCCCAACCTGAAGAAGGCGGAATTTATTGAAATTTTGGATCTTTTTTTTTTTTTTTTTTTTTTTTACATGCAGTGTTGTTGTCATGTGATAGGCTCTAGCCAAACAAACCAAGAGGTTGTTCTGGTTCGACCCCTATTGAAGGGAGTTTCCTGTTCGTCATAGTGTCACAGAGTTAGGAAACCTGTTTTATACGTTTAAAAATCAGTAACGAAACTCAGAATATTAAAGATAAAATATAGGATTGGTAAAGCTGATATTGCAGTGTTCTTACTTTGTGTGTTTCAATATAAACGTGGAAAAAACTGTGCAAATTTGGGCTCAACCCGTCGTCTAAGTCAGGATCTTCACTTTTCAGCATTGCCAACCGAAATGATAATGAAATGTTATTTTCTAGATCTTGACATTATTTCAGATATAAATAATTTTTATAGAAGATTGGTCCTGGTATGAATTTCATAATCAGTACGCTTTCAGACTGATTCTGACAATAAAATTTGATTAATACCAATCCTGCATTACACCTGTGCTGCGAGAGGGCGTACTAAAAAAATAAGGAGTCCAATGGGAGTCGAATAACATTTGCTTACATATCCTACTACGTTTTGACGGCAGAGGGCGCTCTCGATAGGCCGTGTTTGGTTATGACAATCACAGTTGTGACAGGATTTGCCAGACATTGTATTAACTGCGCATACTCCCACACAATCCCATGAAAACAATGCTTCTTGATGACGTGTGAGAGAGGGAGACAAACGCATTGCGGCATTGATATTAATTTTTAGTCGTCTCGTTTCTATTTTGCCACTTTGAACAAAATTGTTGCCAGGTTGTTGCACACCTTTTGTGCGGCACCTAATAGACCGATTGGGCGACCTAGGTCACGTGACCCCTGTTGGGTTAAAAATGTAACACACACGTAATCCTCCATAGGAAAGGGTGGTACGGTTCACGATGATTAATGCGTTTAGTTAATTCGATCGAGGCTTTTATTGCTCGAAATCTGTGAAACATATTCCAGAGTTTGTACCAAAGATCTTCAAGTGGCTGAATAAATCCAGTAAGGACAGTTCCAGCAAGTCTTGAGAATTGTAAAAGTACCGTATAAATGTGCACGATGTGTACAGCGCACGACGGAACGTTAGGCCAGACGACCGCGATCACCACACACTTTTCAACACAAAATTTTTAAAGTTTTGAAGCTGAAATCCTCCAAAGAAATTGCTTTCCAAAACTGTGTGATTCCTATTTGAAATTCTGTAAGGCTAGGTATTAATGCTCACTTTTCCAACGTTGTTTATCCCCTTTTTTACAGTGATTTAGGCCAACATTACAAACAAAATAACAGACAGGTGGCTACGTTCGACGCCGGTAGTGCATGGCTTAGAAAACCTCTTTTCAGAAGAATTATGTTAAATTATGAAACAGAGATGTGATTTAAATTAATGCCACACCATACTACTTTAAAGAAAGGGGCTGATTAACTAATTCATCGCTTAACGAAAGTATAATCGACTGTTTTCGAACTCACTCTGTGTCACGGCCTATCTCTTTACACGTATTTTTTTCACCAGCTGTATGACGTCATACCCGATAGGGGTCACGTGACCGCATGTAAACATTGTCGCGCAACCGGTCTATTATAGCCCAAGACGTGAATGTAGCCTGGCCTAAATGTAGCCCGTATGACGTATTTAAACGTAGCTGGGTTTAAATGTAGTCCTAAAATTGTACCTAGATATTGGACTTATATGTATGTACTGCATTTGTGGCTACATTTTAAATTCAAATAACAGGTTCGAATCCCGGCCTGGCCAGTTGTGTCGGGTTCCGATTCCTGCGTCAACGGTTCAACCCAGGGAAAAAGAGGATTTGACCATGCTGTTTGGCTATGTTTCAATAGGTAACATTTTGAGATTTCGAGATTATTTGACCCAAGCATGGCGGAGTAAGCAACTTTTTTCACGAAAATACTTAACAAGTAAGCGCAACTGCTTCAAGTCACACTCGTACAATTTTTTTTTTTATATAAATAGGGTAACAAGTTATTATTGGTCTTTGGAAGAATAAACTCAACAACCAAAACTCAAGCACACGATGCACAACGCATGTATGTAGTGCACATTGTGTGTATGACTATTCGTTTTTGTGCCTTGATACTTCTGTACTTGCCAAAAAATACAAGGCGGAGCTCATTATGCTAATGTGTAACTAAAAACGTTTTCTCATTGGTTCTTGGTTGGCCTAACGACTTGCCACTTCGACAACCTGTTGCTTAAAATTGACGTGTTCAGAAAGATACAACTATAACGTACGGGGCTGCCTGAAACATAGCGGATTAAAGTAGGCAAAATTACAAATGTGTCATGCCCTTCAATGATTGCCTTCTCGAATATTATCATTCAACTAAGTGTATAGCATTGAAAGTAGGCCTACTTGAAATGTTGAAGGACTGTCTCTGCTCTGAACGAATATCCCTGATTTGTAGCTTGTCAGCAGCCGAGATTAGACAGCCGAGATTATCATTTCATGGTCTAAACCTGATCCAATAACAGAGCAAGGAACAGATCTGTTCCTTGCTCTATGATCCAACATTTTCCTCGAAAACGCCATCTTTTCCACACAACTACCAGCCTATAGTGCATAGTGTAGTAGTAATACACGTACTCACTATGGTTGCACGATCACACGTGTACAAGTTAATCTGGAGGTCAAAGTCCTCGTTCTGAAGTCACAGCTACAAGCCTGTGATTGGCCAGCAAGTAAAATGAATCACCCGCATCTTGCATAAATAAATAACAATTAAATCCGTTAGAAATCCAACGGGAAAATAAAGAAACACATTTTGAGCTTTCGTTTACTACGAAAGCCCATCAGCGCAAAAAAAAATATAATAAATAAATAAATAAATAAATAAAAATTTAATCCGTTGCTACGGATTCAAAATCCGTAACAACGGATTTGATACTTTTTTGGGGGGTAGGGTGGGGCTGGGGGGCTAATGGGCTTTGGTTGCTTACTAAAAGCATTAAGGCTGTCATCCTCACGGACTCCGTGCGTGGCCATGTGCGTGTGTGCATGTGTATTGTCCTGACGGACTCCGTGCATGACTGTGTGGGCGTGCAAGTGCGTTGTCCTGCATGAATGGTGTGTGTTTGTGTACGACTGCGTATCGTCTTTACGGACTCCCTGCGTGCATAACTCGGGGCTGATGGAAAGCGCAAAGACAGTCTTGATTTACGGCTGTTTACTGAATTATTAGTAAGAAAGATTTGGGGCATGTTGGGGCCCTGGCATATTATTTACGTCTTATTTTTTATTCATCTTTTTCTTCTTCTGAGGGGCTGAACCATCAGAGTGTGGGTTCGATTCCCGGTCATGACACTTATATCCTCGAGAAAGACACTCAACCATAATTGCTTCTCTTAACCCAGGTGTACAAATGGGAACCTATTAATTTGTGAATTATAAATGTTGGAGTTATTTGTTTGCAGGATTTGAGTCATATTGGGTTTACTGCCGTGTGAGTTTTTTCTTCTTTTGAATGGCTGAATCGTCGTAATGAGGGTTCAATTCCCGTTCACGACACTTACGTCCTTGAGCAAGGCACTCGACCATAATTTCTTATCTCAACCCAGGTGTATAAAATTGAACCTGAAAGGGCTGAGACAACAGTGTGTTGGATTGACCCTTTTGCACCAACTTAAGCAGCTTGGGCTAACAATGTTGTAAAGCGCACGTATTCATTAAAAAACGTGGTCACTGCCCCCTACTGAAAAGCAATGCCACCCTGTACCCCAACCCCACTGGAAAAAATCCTGGCTAATATACAAGTACCAGGTTAATATTATGCGCTATATAGACCATGTGACCTATGACATCACGTTTACGAAAGAGCCACAGAGCCTAGACTTCCTGCAGGCACGATTTGTACACAGCTCAATGGAAGAAAACATTAAATCTCATAATGTATGGAAAGTGTCATGTCTGGTTTTAATCAAACTTTCTGATATGAAGAAAGGGAGCACATCTCGAAATTTGTACAGCTGTTGCTTTTATAACTCTTAAATTTATGTGGAAAGTATGAAACCAAATTGTGAAATTTCCCATAATAATGACCAGCGTAGTATTCGGCCTACCATGGAATGTACAAGGTCACCCTTGTTTTTAAATAAAGGTTACTTGGTCTATAACTAAACTTACTATCGATGTTTAAAATTATGTTTAAAGATTTTTCATATTTCTGATTTTTGTTTTGACTAGATCATATATGTTGCAAATGAAGACTCGGTTATTTTTTTCTAAGATAATGTGAAAATTAACTATTCTCCCAACTCTAATCACAAATTTAATACATGATCTTCGGATAGAAGAACAATACACGTGCTCTGCTAACAGTGTATGCTCTTTTGAAATTAAGGCTGACGATGTGTTTACAAAATATTCCGTAGCAATGAGTCGTTTAAAAAACAAAGAATCGTATTAATGATAACTGTTATGTACCGCACTATTTTACAATCCTTTGTTTCGATTTTCTCCTATTTAAAAAAAAACAATGAAATAGTAACACTACCACTTAATTATATTATTAAGTATACATCTCTTCCTCCAGTTGTTTATTTTTCTCGATTGTTATTCATTGACCGGTGGAGACAATACAAATATGACAAGCAAGAGATGTTAATAAGACATCGCTATTAATTACATCTTTATTTCTATAGGCGGTGGTGGTGGGGGGGGGGGGTGGGGAGCTGCCTCGACCGCTTGTATTATTGTACTAACACCGCTGCAAATAAATGTCAACCCGCTGTCTTGTTTTATATGTCGTGCCTTCAAAAACATCCCACCCTCATTATGTCGTCTCATTAACACGTAATTAAAACACAACCAAGCGGTAGTAATTCGTGTGTATAACAATACGGCGAAGGTGGTGGTCGTATTGAGGACGGGAGGATGAGCTGTCTGTAAGCCGAACGTGGCCCCCGTTACAATGCCACGGTGGCCTTGGGTGACACCGGTAGCGAGGGCCCGGTCGCCGTTGCTTCGCCTCGATGAGGGAATCTATTGTTTCTGGAAAAAGATAAAAGCAGCGGTAGGTCCTCTCTGGCGAGCATAGCGGCTGTTGAGAGCATTTTCTCATGAGCACTGGTATCTCTTGGTAAGCTTTTTCGGTTTGTAGCTCTGTCTTTGTGAGTTTGATGCATTCCGGGTAAGTTCAACAGCAATAAAATTCATAAGTAGGATTTGAAACTTTGCATGGTGGAGATACAATCTAGTAAGGTTTGCGGTGACACCATGTAATTATCTCTTTTGAGTTGGGGTGGTTCTGAAAATCGGCTCTTTTCAGAACCACCCCAACTCAAAAGAGATTATTACATGGTGTCACCGCAAACCTTACTAGATAATAAAATTCATGGTTTCTTTTCTTTTTAAACTGCATTCATTCATTTGTAAAAATTATATCAATAACAAAATTATATCTTAAACCCCTAAAATCAAGTAGATAACTTGAAAATTCGGTAGAAATGGTTGCAGTGTTGTTGAAACTCAAAGAACAGCGAACTGGTTTGTATGGAAATATTAGATGTTTCGTTGTGAAAATAACAAACAAAAATCATATTTGTTGGTCCAGAAAACTGCTGCTGCTAATACTGGGTTAATTTTTATTGTTACTTTGTTTTTTTCAGTAAGTTCTCAAAATAATGTCGTTCTTATGAGAATAATTTCCCTTTTGCAGCATACCTGTCAGAATAATGATATCAAATTACACTCTATTCCTGAAGTTATTCTTTTGTTATATTTATAATATATAATTCGAAAACGGGGGCCAATCCCTATCTTATCGGCAGATATGGTTTGGCTTCTGACTGGGCCCCCACCGAGCAAAGAGGTGTGTCATTGCACAGGATCGCCCACCAACAATGGGCTGGTTAGCTCAGTTGGTTAGAGCGCTCGCACGATATTCGAGAGGTTGCGGGTTCGAGTCCGGCATCAGCCAAATGTTCTTTGCTCACCCTTAATTTTACATACGATTCGAGAGTTGTTGAACCAACTGAGTTAACCAGCACTATGTGATATGCAATGCCAAACTTCTTTTCTTGAAATCACCTGGGGATGCTAGCTGCAGTTTGTCGTATATGACCCCAAAGGCACTGGTGTGAAGTGTTCTCTCAGCTGAACAGGCTCTTTGAAGTTTCTCACACAACTGAAATTAATACTTTTGGTTTGCGTTAATATTGAGATGAACTGTACAATTGTTTTTTTATTGAGTTAGAAATTATCTAATTAGTTATGTTTTGTTGTCAGCTACAGTTTGGGTATTTGTACGGTGTGCAGTGTTTTTTTAATGTTTTGATCAGTATGCTTGTAATGTCTTCTTGTATATCATTATGCCCGTGGTTTGGATCAGAGATAGAGGGAGAGAGCGAAGTACATACAAATTAAAACGTTGAACCCACCTTTCATGCAAAGGAACCTTTTTGAAGCATTTTGTCGTCAACAGAAGCTTCAAAAACAATCTCAATTAATTTCTATAAGCTAATGACCTAATTTCTTTGGAAACGGAAACAAAAATTGATTTTTTTTTCAACACAGTTATAAAACTAGGCAGCCTTGTGTTTATTGGCGGATCACGAGCAGCAGAGGACCCGATTATTTCACTGCTCAGTCTGCAGGTTTCGTTTTCTGCGAACAGTGGCACTTTGGCTTGTTCGTTGTCGACGAAACCTGAAAATTGAGCATTGCTTTCAGCTGTAGGTCTTCCGCTTTTAATGGACTTGAAGAGCTTGCTGATCAAGGAGCCACGGTGGTAGGTAGTTCAGAAGAGCCAGAAGTGTCTTCAGTTGTCGGGAGTGCATTTAGAATTTTTTTTAATTCAATTCATTTCAATTCAAGACAACAGCTATTTCCATACTCTCGTGCAAAAGAAAATAATATAACGAATCAAAAACAAATGACGTTTTATCTTTAAGCGAAGTATTAAAATAACTCCGGATTTTTAGTCACAGATCGGTATTTTACATAGCATGATCACTAAGTATCAGAAAATAAATTTGTGTACCATTCATTTGATCAGACATTTAGGAAGTACCGGGCGGGTTCTAAGAACAAATTTCTCTTGTCTACTCCAGTGATTGCTGCTGTCGTATACTTCTTGCTCTTTTCAAGCTTCCGCTGTTAAGCTATGGAAGGACTTACCAACACATCTTAAAGGACCCATGAATTTTTTTTTATTGGTTAAAAAATAAAGTATGCCTATTATAGTATATCTTTAATTTTTCACATTTTTTACATGCGTATGAATCGTAGAAATAACAATTTCTAAAAAAAAATTAGGGGGTTGCCGTGCTCCGCCCACCCTTCCTCATTAACATAAAATCTGTGACGTAGACAGTGGAACAGCTGACCAGGGCCATGTGTGTGACAATAACATACAATGTATTGTTGACCACTCGGCACCAGAGCCGTCTTCGAAATGTTTTACCACAGCCTACGTCATGGATCATTGCGCAATCAAATGGCGCACATTTTCAGGGCTCAATTAAAGTGTATTAACGCATAACAGACACATCAAAATAGTCAATACTATGTTTTGTTAATTTCAAACCATATGTTAAGCCACAAAAATGTTCCTTGACAAAAAACCTCTTCATGGGCCCTTTAAATTTGCTGAAGCTACTGACCAATTCAAAATATTGGTGAAAAAAACATTTTCGCTTACCAGAAGTTTTCATCGATCGTTTTCTTTTGGACGTGTGATGTGCGCTAAGAACTGTTTCATTATTTTGGGTTTTTTTCTGGTCAATTTCAGCAAAACAATAATTCTGTTTCTTAACAAGCAGCCAGGTTTACGCTCCCCCAATTCAATTGAACTGGGATTTCTTTTTATCAACTGTTGCATCCAACTTTGTTTTTGTACACAAATGATTTCTTTCTTCTCATTCAGGTTCGTTTCAGTCATTCTAGCTCAATTGTAGTAATAATCAAGACTACATTTTCGGAATTCGTCAGTTGAATTTCTGCCACCTATTTATTATTTATGGAAGTGAATGGTTTAGCAGCCTCTTGCTGTTGGCTTTTACGAAATTGAATGATATTTTCGACCTAATGAATTTGAATTATCTTATTTGACCAGTGAATGCTGAACTGTTGAGATTGAAGTACTCATTTTGACTGTTGAATGCTGTTGCGACGGAATATGCATTCTTAAACGAAATTGAATGGGACGGACGGTAAATGGAAGGGTTTTCTTTGGTTGACAATTGGCCGGCAAAACACAATTTTATTATTTCATTTTAAAATTCACGTGAGAATACAATATTAATGCATTACTTGTTTGTATTATTTTTATCTTTTCCCACCTGACGCGTTATGAGATGTTTTTATCTTTATGAAAGCACTGAACGAAAATTGTTCAATCATACACCAGCCTGCGGCAAAAAAACTAACACACATTCTTTCTTCGTCCCCGTTGCAATTATTGATTTTAAAAACACTGTTTCCTCGTTTACGGTGTGGGGAAGGAGAAACACTTGAAAATTACCCCGTTAAGAATTATGGAATCGCCAATCCGTTAACAGTCTCTTAAGTGGGGAAGTGAACAAAGAGGGCGGAAATACTGGGAATGGGCAGGACGAGAAAGAGTTGACACAATTTTGTGGGCGTTTATTTGTGGAATAGCGCCACCAAGCGTTTCTTACAATGCCAAGTGATGTATAAAATCGCCATCCTCCCAATACAGTGTTGCAATTGAAATTCACGTCATAAATAAGACTGGGCAGGCGAAGAATCCAAGATGACTGCTCTCGGTGTATGGTCACTGAAGGTGACAAAAAATGGTCAGAATAATTCATAATCAGCGTGTTGTGACCATGTTCATGTTTTATTGCCAAACCGGGCCGTTTCGTCTACATCTGACAATATTTCAACACCCCATCATCATACAAGCTAATCTAGCCCACACGATGGTTATAAAGAAACAGCAACATCAAATGAATTATTTAATTCGCTCTCCTGTTAACCTACTCCCATGACATATTTTTCTTCAAATACGTTCTTTAAAATATTTACGGCTCTGGTGTGTTTTAAAAGGAGCCCTTACTACTTTTCTTGTAAAAATTCTTGTAAATCATAAAATTGGTTAAAACGAAGCACAAGTGGGCACACTCTAAAATATGTGATCATTAATTGTGAAAGTCGTGATGCTCTTCTTACCCAATGCATATTTTGATAAGACAGATATGACCAGATTGTCTTAGTGGTACCTTCCCCTGCGTTTCATCGATGGTCTATGGTTATGGTTCGAAATCCTCCTTACATCTGAGCCTTGCGTGCGGATTCGGGTTTTCACTGCCTACCAAATAGGTTTTTCCTCTTGCATCTAAAACTGACCACATCTTTATTCTCTTTTCCCAACATGTATCCTCACACCTTCGGGTCACAGTGCTAGTCGCTTTTAAGAGTTCCTCTGGTTTCATTACTAGAAAGATGACTTAAATAATAAATAATTACTAAAGTACGTTTTTTAATAGTGTTATATAATAAGAAGTCACATGCTTCAGACTAATAGTTTTTTTGCGGTAAAAACAAAATCTTGCCTACCACGTATATAATAATATATGGTTTCTTTCGACAGCAAAAGTAACGTGATGCCGTAAATTTGGACGGCTGGTAACACGTTCCAGGGAAGAACACTATCATAATCCAAAAAATTGTATAATAACAGGATAAGACATAAACAAGAGCCATTACCGTGATCGTGACCAGGTGTGGTTTCACTATTTGTATTGTTATAATGTATTCACTCTTATATTATTCATGTTTTTTTTTACAAGACTTTGCCCCAGATGCTTTCAACCGCAAACCCTAGACTCCTTTGAGTTTTATTTATTTATAATTTTTATTATTAGTATTATTTGTATATTTTGGTACTATCAATGATGCTATTTTGAGAAGATATTCTTTGACAGCACATTCCCGTCTGGGAATGTTTTTTTTTTCATCTTGTCTTGTCTCGATGTTTGTTTTATTTAAGTCCTATGTATTTACGTCCGGGATTCGGTCATCAACAAGCAATTACGAAGGCAAGTGGTTGACACTGTATGGTTACGGTATATGAAAAAAGGATACATTTCTGAACTTGAATTAAACGGTTTGGTTGATTAATGTTTCAAGAATTTTATCTTGAAATAGTCCAGGAGGAGGCACGACCCGTCCCTTGAGCTACGGCAGTGCAAGAAGATAATATACAACTTTTACTGGCAGATACGCGCCAATTATGCGTATGGTCGTATGGATCATGTAGGAAAGGTACTGGAGTTTTTTCCCCTTTTTTCTTTCTTTTCTTTTCTTTAAAAGAATTGTGACAGATGAGTCTGTTTCAAAACGAAAAACATACAAAAACGTTCGCATATGCCACGGAATATGCACACAGTAAATGTAACATGCATACTTGTTTGTACAAGGCTGATGGACGGGATCTCCATGGTAGTTCATTTCAATTTTTTTATTAATTAATTTTTAGTTTTTAATTAACAACCACTTATCAGTCTTGAATCCATAAAAATAGGTAATCAACAATTTAAATCTAAATTGGACAAAACTCGGACCTACCATCTTTAAACTTTGTTTTTAATTTATTTATTTATTTTATTTAAATTTAAATACGGTCTTTACACTGCGCGTTGTATTTGTCGTTGAGAACAATAAACCAAAATGAAGCAGTGTCAGTCTATCTGTCTTTTATTATTCAAAGTAGTTTTAAAACGTTGCGTAGGTCTTTTACTTATGGGATTTAGCAGCAGATGTTTGGCCTAGTTATTTGCCAGATATTACTCTCCAGATCGTCAACCGAAGCTTGATGCTACGTAAACTTTGAGAAACATTGTTGCAGTTTAGCAAAAAGGCCTGAAGTTATTTGGCAGATATACTGTTATCAAGATCAACAAGAACCGAAGCTTGATGCGTCATCACTTTGTGTGATACTTCTAAATTTAGCTAAAGGCCTAGTTTATTTGCCAGATACTATTATCACAAAACACCAACGAACCGAAGCGTGATGCTTCATCACTTTGTGTGATATTTTTGTAGCTCATCTGAAGGCCCAGTCATTTGCCAGATACTATTACAGAGTTCAAAGACGAGAACCGAAGCTTGATGCTTCATTGCTTTGAGTATTTTGTTTTCTAGTTCAGCGTTCAGTTATAGGCCTAGTTATTAGCCACGCAGGCCTATATTCTTAAGATCTTCCAGGAAAAATGGACTTGGTGCTTTATCATTCTAATTGATAATGTCGTAGCTTAGCTAAATGCCGAGTTATTTGTGAGATTATTGACAAGATCAACGACAAGAACCGAAGCAGAACCGAAGCAATTATAAATTATAATTGTTGTGTTATTGTTAAGCTTGATGCTTCATAATTTGGGGTTATTTCAAATGGAACGCATACAAAAAAGGATTAGACCGCCGCAAACTGCTTTCCAGTCAAAATTCCATGTGGTTGAAATACAAATAATGGCCTGACGTTTTGACATTAGCAGAGTCTTTCTCAATGTCTTATTTAAATTGGATTATCTATGGGTCTAACTATACTCTGATTCAAGAGCTAGGATGAGAACTGAAACTTGATGCTTTCTGGTGTGAAGTTGGATTAAGTAGTTTTACAAAAGGCCTACATTTTCCGTCGATAACTGGTGATTGATCACATGAAATTGTGGCTTTAATGTCCACCGCATGTACTCTGAATTGTTAAAAAAGATGTATGAAGATGAATTCTTCAATGCACATAAGAAGCACGGGTTTCAAATAATGCCGGGTCCAAAATGGCGGCTATGGATACGGCTGCATGTGTTGCTAAGGTTGTTGCTAGGGGCCTCTTATGCTTCACCGCTTGTTCATGTGATGGTCAAGCCGCAGCCTCAAATCGGACACAGCAGACTTTAGCGTTTAATTACAATTACAAACTGATCATGAACGGGTGCCGATGCCAAGCAATTTTGTATTCGAATGCAGAAATACTAGAGGCAGTGAAGGAACTTCCAAGTGTATTGATCTTGTGCCATTTCTTCAGTGGCGACCGGCGGGGTGGTGTTGGTGTTGGGGGGGGGGGGGACTTGGAGCGGGAACCCCCAAACTCAGAAACCTTGCCCCCTCCCATGAGATAAAATACTTGCTGTGCTTGTGTGAAACAAACAAATACCCATGTACTAGAATGTGCTTAGCTCCTAAAATAAACAGTGCATGTTAACACGTTTGTGTTCCATCACGTTACAGAAATGTATATGAACATCTTTTGGGAACCGAGGATTCCCAGAAATGTTAAAATAGGCCAACACTTAAGATTTGCACGGTCTATTGGGCCTGTCATGAATTTATAATGAGAGTGTCACAGTAACAATACGTCACCAGAGTGTCAGCAGTCACTTCACCTTTTTTGTCTACTCATCTTTTATTTGGGGATGCATGTTTCCATATATTTTATCATCAAAACTAAATATTGAGAGTTCTATTAAATAAAAAAATGTAAGAACTCTCTGTTGATTATATTTCTTGAGCTCTTTTGACTGAATTGACCCGGAAAAAAGTGGGTCGCTATTAGGCTGAATTGACCTTCTAGATCTTTGTCATGGTTCGGCCATCTTGATTCTGCTCCAATCTGAACCACTGTAACCAAACCGGTTCCCAAGTCTGGACGAAAATTAGTTTGGTTCCTTTTTGGTGCAATGAATACTAGCATTCATTACTGTTATTGGATACAAGGAACATGACCAAGATGGTAGCGAAATGATAAAGTTATTATTGTATCCCGGTCTGGTTCCAATACTCTTTCTCCCGTGTATAAAAACATTAGAAACCCCCTCCCAGGGTTCCTTGCTTATTCGTAGTCATGTGCAAAACTTTGAAATTAACAAAACATTTTTTTTTTTTTTTTTTAAATGTAAATAGGTTTTGTTTATTGATAAAGAACCGGACACAACAGCCGGCACCCGGCACAACAAACGTGGATTTACTGGCTTTGTAGCCCCGTCCGCTGTACGACATGGTTTACTAATGGAAGTATTATTTGTTTATCGCTTAATTGCAGGCAAAGGCTGAGTTACATGAAATTTACAATTTCAAAAAGCAAAACAAAGACTCATAATAAAAACATGTAAAAGTCCATTATAAATATGTGAAAGATTTCGCACGCAAAATAAAACACGCAAAATTTTTTAAAGCAACAAGATAGGGGATTCAGAAGAGAAGAATTGCACAAACTTCTGTTCATCAACCCAGTCATGTAAGACAGAGAACTTGTCCTGAATCTTTCTGGTACCGCACATTGAGTGTCAACAGGCATGCCACCGAATAATATTATTTGTGGAGGGTATAACTTAATTGATACTGTTAAGATCAAATTGTTAATATTGTTCGATCGCCCGAAAACACGTCGAGTTGTTTGTCTTACTGCCTGTATACTTGCCTCAAACTGGTGGTGGGAATAATGGCACACTTGGCTTTGCCACTTCATCAACAGGGACTACTGAAGATGCTCACATAAACACAAGACTCGGTTTGTTGCTATGTTTACGTGTTCAGGAAAAAAAAAACGTGGGTGACCAAACTGGCGACTGTTTGACCGATATGCTCGGACAGACGAAGACATTTCTTTACTAAGACATCCTCGAGTATCATCTTCAATATTTTAGTGACAACTGGAGACAGCAAGAACGTCGAAGCTCGTTTTGACATCTTGCATGACGTCAACATCGTATAGCATTCTCTCCTATCCCATTTACACGCGAGGGACTGTTTGCGGGGGGGGGGGGGGGTGGTCATCTTGCTCACTTTCTTTTGCTTAAAACACACCCCTTTAAAGGTGGAAATAAGATCAATCAAGACAGTGGGTAGAACGAATAGATCACGGGTGCCAGGTTCGGCCAAGCCGAACAGCCGGCGTGCTTGCCTCCACGCCAGGGTGAGAAAAGACCGAGGGAAGAGGGGGGCCATGATATTTCCATAGCTTGAAGTGTGAGATATGAATCCTTCAGGTGGAAATGAGTGCTGAGTGAAGGGGTGAGGGTTATCAATTGAAGAGGATGATTTTGATATCAACTTAAAGGTGATTCGTATTGTCGTCCGGAACAGTCTAGTTGATCGTGAACTATAGAACCAAGTAAAAGTCTACAAACATCACTAATAATTTGGAGAAGAAACTGTAATCTTTTCATTTCTTTGTAATTATTTAGGTTTCAATCTTTTGTATAATGTTTGGTTTGGCCGTATGGGGGTATTAACAATCAAAGATCAATCCGTGGGATAAAAATACTATTTATATATATATAATTGTTTTAGTCAACTTAATATATATTTCTTTTAATTGTGTTCTTTTAAAATATGCTGAGAACAATAGTAAAATAACAATTTATCAAAATAAAAGATATTTTTAACATAGCTGACAGCAAGTTTACTAATTATTCCAAAATAATTCGACATGCACAATATTACGTTCAATGGAAAACTACCAGCTACATATCAACTAGGGGAAGCTTCGCTTAGCTTGCATAATTTTCTAATGATACTTTGACCATTTGTGTTTTCTTTACTTATTCAAAGTGAATAGCAATTTAGTTACAAGCACTCTAATAACGTCTGCATTTTTTAATGGTTGTCGAAATCCGATACACCTAAAGCTGTGATAGATATACATGAATTAATTATTCGTATGATTAATTAGTTGAACAAAACAAGTGAACCGCGACGGGATTTAAAATGCGAAATTAATGAGATATGAGGTCAATAGATTCATCTTTAATGATGTTTGTCTAAAATCTCCCGAGCAATGTTTTTAAATATTACTTTGAAATTTAAAGGCATCTTACAGGATTGGTAAAGCTAATAGTACAGTGTTTTTACTTTGATTTAAATATATACATGGAAAAAAAAGTAAAAATCTGGGCTCAATCTGTCGTTTGAGCTTTTTTTATTTTATTTTTTGTAATTTTTTTGGTACAAGGCATCCCAACCTACAAGCTTTTGCTTTCATTGGTCATGCCTCCATACAGACTTGTTTTTTAATTTTTTATTTCATTTCATGTGTATTTGTATATTTTGTTTCATGTATGGAAATAAATGTTGTTAAACTTGAACTTGAACTTGAGAAAATAGTGAAAAACTGTGTACACTTTTTCAGGGTGTAAACACATTGTCCTTAATTTCGTTTGTTACAACCGAAGTCAGCTGTTCAGAGGGAAATGTTTCATAGAAAAATTTGATCTAGTGTGAACTTCATAAACAGTAAGCTTTCAGACTGAAACTAAACAATGTTTTTTGATCCTTGCTAATCATGTATAGTACCTTTAATTATTGTGCACGTCACGCGTGCATTAAAAGTTTTGACACCGTTCATTTGCGTGAGTTTGTTGCCTCTATGGCGTGGCCTGGTCGAGCGGTCAAGGGCACCAGACTCTGGTTTGAACCAGTGGTGTATTAAAGGTATGGCATGTAGGGACACGTGACCTGGACGCCACTTGAAGGGGGCGCCACTGAGCATTTATCGTTTTCAGAAGCGCCATAGTTTGTTACTTAAAAGATGAACGAGGTTGTATTTTTGGAGCTGATATTATGGTCATTTATCGAAAAGATGGGTGTCATGTTTGGACAGGGGCGTAATTGCAGTGCATGCCATTTGCGCTATTTCCCGTAAAATATGCCGATGGTTGTTTCTGATCAGCAGAGTGTTGGTTCGAGTCCCGGTCTTCACACTTGTGTTTAAGCATAACACAACCATTATTGCTTCGTCCTTCGGATTGGACGTATAACATAATGCCGTTGGTATCATGTGTTGTGTATTGCGCGTCAAAGAACCAAGTACACTTAAAATCATTAACTTAATGACGTCATCAGTCACGTCATCATTCCCAAAACCTTATTGTGCCGTCTACTCATTAAGAGCAGGGGTTCACCCCGGTGTTTCTGCCATGGTTGGCTGCATAAAGATCGCGCCACGGCATCTTGTAAACCGTTCCAATGTGCTATGTATAATGTCAAACGGGTCTTATAATTCCGAACATAGCTCTGCATACTGTAGAAATAGTAACAATGAATCGCCTTGGGACGCCCTTTGGGGTAAAAAGCGCTGTTGAAGAACTGTGTTTTATTATTACGATCGTTAAAGAAATAACGGTTGAACCTAAGATTATCAAAATTGTTCGACTACGCACATGACCTTCATAATCTGTATTCAGATAAATCAACAACAGATGCTTGCATAGTTTCTTGCAATGCAATACAGTGGTTGGTTTTGTAAAGGGTTTAGGAAATCCGAAACAGCAGCTATATTTAGTGTCTGAAATCCAAGTGTCACATAAACTGGGAGTAGCATTTAATACACGGTCCTCAATAGTGACAAAGAATCAACATGCCAATCCTAGTGCTTAAAGAAGTATCGATAGCTTTATTGATATCCCCGGCGATTCCTTCCTGCACTCCAGCTATTTCTTTGGTTTTTAACACGGTGACACAACTCTCCCGAGACGTGAAATATAATGACGGGTGAACCCGTCCAACCGTGCTCGAATGAGTGGCGCTCTCGCCAGCCATTTTTCTCACCGGGAATCGTTCGTGAGTTTCGCTCGTTGCCAGACGGGGACAATGTGAGACGAATACGGGCCAAGAAGTTCAGGTCCATTCACCGAGTCACTGTGACTTGTACGCAGCCTGTCGTGTTCCACCGAGTTTTCTCCCCGTGTCTGCCTTCCCCCGGGGGGTTGTGGATGTCGTGATGGGGCCAATATTTCCCCTTGGAGGTCTGTGGAGGGGTTCCGCCCTGCTCGTCATCCTTGTGGCTTGTTTAGTCGCGTTTTGTCAGGGTGCTAGACAACTTTCCATAGGTAATGACGTTTCGATATTACTAACCATTGTGCTTTTTGTTGCAGTTACTATTCTTTTCGTAGACAACAATAGTGTCCATTATGTTGCTAACCATTTCTATTTGCTGATCCACAGGTACCTTGGTTTGACGGTGACAATCGTGATGCTCATTTTCTCAATGTTTTGAAAACCGTGAAACGTATTTACTTACTTTAACATAACATTCCAACTTGTATGTCAAATAATTTAAACCAAAAAGTGCATATGGTGTAGAAAAGAGTGTTGTCAGTATACAGAAAACATTCAGCATCGATTTGGGGGGTGAATGTTTTTAACGTGTGGAGTTGACCTAAGCCTTGTTTCGCTAGCAATCAAAACCAAACTAACATTTGCAATGCAATACGATTGTTACTTTTGACAGTGAAAACGAGAATAAATTCTTATTACTATTGTGAGTTAACATAACGAAAACAATAACATGTTTTCAGTTAATGCTTTGCCATTAGAGAGGGGTCATAGTTTAAAGGTCAGCGAGCCTCGCTTTGGTCAGACAGGTCAGCTATATACCTAATTGATTTTTTAACATCATGACTGTATTATGCCGCGAAGCCTTTGCTACCGCGTTATCAGTCCCCGTTTATGAACTCCCTAACATTCAATGCACATCGGATGAAGTATCATACGGCTTGAACAACGAGGGAATCGTCGCGGGGAAGCTGGGTGGATTGTGACACAAGGAATCAAAATGGCGGACGGAGTGACCACACATTGAACTAAACACGACCACAGTCGCACACCTCTTTAATGTAAAAGCACAACTACCCTTTAAAATAAACTGTTTGATTGGTGCATTTTGCTAGGGGAAGAGGTTGCTGGTCATTGATCAGTTGAAGATATGCTTACCTACCCCCGTGTGACTTTATTTTCACTGGCGGGGAGGGATCCGTCCCGAAGGATCGTCCCCAAGGGATCATCCCCTCCTTCCAACTCTGGATCCGCTACTGATACAGTTTGTATTTTTCATAATCTAGCTATCATCCAGAATGCATTGCTCTGTTGTGGCATAAATGGCTAAGGCCGAGTTCGAATTGAGCGACTTTGGCTACGACTATGGCTGCTGGCTGCAGCGATAACGATAAATAATGGGATTTTCTAGCCACTGGCGAAGCCATTAATTCTGACACGTCCTGAGTTTCATATTAGCTGTTGATATATTAAGACCCTTTTTGAAACCACTGCTTCGGCTTTGGCTTTGGCTTTGGCTCCGTCTGCCTGTTTGAAGCCCCGTACCTGAAGCATTCGTTTTTAAAATAACAGATGAAGCCTAAGCCGCGTGGCCCAAGCCGTGGTTTCACAAATGGCCATAACCATAAATGCCTTAGACTGGAAGGTAGGCCGTCTCCAAAATGGCGGCTATTGCTACGGCTACGTCTGTTGCTAAGGGTGTTGCTAAGGACATCCCATACTTCAACGTATGATGACACGGCGACCCAGCCGTAGCCGTAGCCATAGCCGCTGATTTGGACACAGTCTAATAACAGTTTACACTACATGACACTAAGTAAGGTATTCTTTTGTTTTTATTTTGTACGAGTGACAATGTGAAATTTAGCTACTGGTAGCCACGCCCATTCTTTAATTGTTGTTGGATCACTGTACTGACCTTTGGAGACTGTACAGACGCTGCCACAATCACAGTCAAGTTCCATGCGCAGTAGCAGTAATATCAACTACTTCTCTCGATTGAAAAAAGCTGATTGAAAAATCTTTTTACAACGCCAACTTCGGTTTGGTTTAATGATTTGAATATTTGTAGGTGTGTGTGTACTAATGACATTCAAATCGATCAGTCATAACAAAAGGGACAATAGGTCGACGATTGCTATCACAAAGGAAAACAATGGGTCAGTGTTTGTCCAGACAAAGAGTTAAACAAAGGAGGGTCCACAATGGGCGGCCGGGGGAGGGGGCCACACTCTTATATAACGACCTAGCCAAAATATTGACTGGTTTTCCTAGCTGTTAAAAGCTGATCAGGAAATTAGTTCAACATACAAACAAAACACAATAATAATAACAAGGGATTTGGTCATACCAACTAGAAAAGAAAGTAATTGGATTTGACTCCAATTTTAGTTGTATTTTTAAATTTGTTAATTTTTTATTACTGTGTACATTGTACTTTAGCAGATGTGTTGAGAGGTGTTTAATGTTATGGTGGTGTATTTTACGTTATTTTATTTAGAAGGCTTTGTTTTTAATTGCCTTTGCCTGGGTTTACTGTGTATATTTACTGGTTAAGGGGATGAGAGTTTTTCTTTATCTTTTGCCTTTCTGTCTCATTTTGTTGTATTTTTAATCATTTGTATAGTGCCACTGGCTGGTCTTTGCTTTTTAATGGAGTGTTTCCTTTTAGTTCACTTTTATGCTTTTATCTTCTTGTAGCTGTTAAGTTTACCATAACTTGTGTTATTTTGACCTTTTATTCTGTTTGCCTTATTATTATTTTTGTCTTTGTGAAGCGCCTTGAGCATCTCTTTTATATAGATGGATTTTGGCGCTATATAAGCATTCATTATTGTTACTCCTTACTGAAAAACTATTCAGACTGACTGCGGACCCCTAATTGTTAGTCAAATCTAACTGGTTTCTAGTCAAATCTGACTAATAAATTAGTATACTTTTTTATAGTTTAATGAAGGATTTAACTCTCGACTCCGTTAGAACTCTAGATTTCTTATTTGTCCTGATTTTGGCGCTATAAAAGCATTCATTATTGTTACTCCTTACTAAAAAACTATTCAGACTGACTGCGGACCCCTAATTGTTAAGTCAAATCTAACTGGTTTCTAGTCAAATCTGACTAATAAATTAGTATACTTTTTTATAGTTTAATGAAGGATTTAACTCTCGACTCCGTTAGAACTCTAGACTTCTTATTTGTCAAAAAAAATAAAAAATAAAAAAATGTATGTGGTCGGACGACATTAAAATCCATATTTCAGTTAGGTCATTCTTTGGTGTCTAGTGAGTTTTGCGGTAACACCATGTGGAAATCTCTAATGAGTTGGGATGGTTCTGAAAAGAACCGATGGTTAAACAACTCTAATTGTTGTCAGAGTTGTGAGTTGTGTTTAACCATCGGTTCTTTTCAGAACCATCCAAACTCATTAGAGATTTCCACATGGTGTTACCACAAAACTCACTAGATTGTATTCCCACCATGCAAAGTTTCAAATCTTACTCATTCTTTGGTGGGTAGCAAATCATGTTGTATGCTCTCCTTCGTGAAAATCACATCGAAGCTCTACTATGATTTCATGATATCGCTTCTGAAACTCCCAAAAGCTTGTCTGATCTGGAAAAATGTCTCATACACATTTCGTGAAATATAATCTAGTATGCATGCCTTGAGTCCGTTATGACACACAGGATGGATTGATGACACTTAAAGATGATGAACATCTTTTCGATTTGTACATATCGAGAAAAAAAATGACAGGTGTCAATAAGTTTCTAATAGGCCCCGCTAATGGAACTGTATTTACGAAGAAATTCGAAAATTGCCGTCGGTAAGTCGATTCAAGTCTTTTTATAAAAGTAGTCAACTCTACCATTATGTGGCATAGCTCTCTTCTAGTCTGTCCAGCTCTTATCATCTTCAGTCTTTTGTTGCTTTCAATTCATGTGTCAGCCATTTTTACCTAATGACCCTTCTAGTCTGGCACATACCTGTCATTGCTTCCACAGTCTGTTTGTTTTGCGTTTACCTGTTCGTCCATGTTTGTTGCTTCTCCGTCTAGGCTGTCTTCTCTACAAGCCTTGGCTTAATCTGTCAACCTCGTGCTCTCTTTAATTTTGGTCTACTTAGATTTCGTCAAGCCATGCCGCTTATTACCGAGTTCATCAAAAATACCGACACAACCAAGTCCTAAATAATTATTTCCCCTTCATTTGCTGTCCTTATTATTTCTTCTTATCTATGTAATATGTTAAGTGTGTTTTGTTTCGAGAAGAGTAATATGAAATACACGTTGACTTGAATTGAATTGAATTAAAGATCAAACCAGTGACATATCGTCAAAGACATCCCTCCATTTGAAATACTGCCATACATAAATTAAACCCAATAGAACCTGCCCAAAATCCCCCCAAAACGAAAAGGAAAACCGTTACTTTCACTAAAAAAGTGATAGCCAAGTTCCATAACAATTCAGCAGCTTGGTCGTACGGTTTGTTTGTTGTAAACTAGAAGATTTGCATAAATGTACTCAAAAATAAATGATGTCGCTTCAAGCCCACCGAGGGTTTGTGGTATGTGATGGCTGCACTGCCGCATTGGTCTTTGAATAAAGATTGAGAAATGCAGGACTTACAAGGCAAGTCTAGTTTCATGTTGGTAGAGAAGTGTCATACTTAGATGACGTTACACCAAACAAGATGATTGTTTGGTTGATTGTTTTGGTTCTAGTCTAAAATAAAATTGCCATATAATAATTTCTTGTGAAATTTAATCAAAATATCTGATAAAATTTGATGTAATTTTCTCTCACGGAATAAAATGTTTACACTTCAACTTTCTAAGCCTCTACGCAGAAAACATGAGCAAATAAAAGATAAACAAACATATGAGTAAATTAAATAAATAACGTGTAAGGTAGATAAAAGAGGTCATTAATTTTCCATTCAAGAAACTGGATTTATTATTAATTATCCACTTATCCTTTAATTGATTCCATTAATTTAGGTTTACGGCAGCATGGGGAACGCGTTACTGTCATTCATTTCTGATTTAACGCCATATTTTACGGACAAACAACACAATTTTAAGAGCTGGTGGTATAATATGTTCCTCATGGCATGTACATTTACATTCTCTACCAAAACTACAGGCATATCAAGTGTTGATATAATATGTTCGCGCACATCATCTTGAGACTTTGGGCTTTGGAAACCGTGGGGAGATATTCTCTCTTCTTACGGTACTGCGACGCTCTGTTAGGCACCGTCTTCAATAATTGATCAAGGGAGGTGCGATGCCAGGAAAGAAAGGGAGCTCTTCTCCCCATATCAGCGAGTCATAACGGCAACTCTTAAAGGCACTTGATTCTCTTCCTTTCTAACTAGAGGAATTTGGATCAGCCTTATGGAGGAAAGGTGCAACTTGTATGGGAACGTATCTGTGGCTCTGTATTTCCAAAAGTTTGTTTGGTTCATAGAGCCTTCAAGTGGTAAACGTATACAGGGCCATATTATGTACGAGTACGAGACATTTCTTTGAAGGCAATTTTGGGAGCAACGATTAACATTTAAGCAAATCGATACAACAAGAAATATTTTTCGAAAGTGTATAAGTACCGCCTCCCCCCGCCCCCGCCCCCTCAAAGGGAAACATGTGTGAAATCTGAATGTTTTCTGCCTGCAAATTGCTTTATGTAAGAGATCTTTAAAGTTGCATGGTCCGATTTTTGCGTGTGGAAATTTGTTTCTAGAATTTCTTCTCTGAACGAATTTAACAGATGATGCTGTTTCAAAACGAAAAAACCGAAAAGCACAAAATTTTCGCATATGCCACGGACAATGCACAAAACACATGTAATATGCACAATCTGTTTACTCATGGCTGATGGACATGTTTTAATGTAGGGATCCTGACAATAATTCATTTTTAATTTTTACTATCTTATTTAAAATTGGGGGATTAATTTGTGCAATAACTCAAATAAAGTCTGGTATGTTTTTTTAATCTATAAAAAAATATTTCAAATCCAGTTTTTCCGATCAAATCGGCCAAATATTGGACCTAGCATCTTCAATACGTTTCACACTGAGATCAGGGCCCAATTTCATAGAGCTGCTTAAGCACAAAAAGTAGCTCAGCACAAACAAAATTATGCCTAGCAGAATAAGGTTACCAGCCGAAAGAGCATGTCACATGTACAATCTGTCACTGGTATCCTGCTTATTTTTGCTTAGCAGAAAACTTTTAAGACCTAGTTTCTGCTTCAGCAGCTCTATGAAATTGGGCCCAGTTATGATTGATACTGAAAGTACAAGCAGTTGAGCTGACATGCTTCAGATCGTCGCATTTTTTGTTCAAATAAAATTCAACAGAATGCTTCGTTGGAATTTGCTGAATTCAGAACTTCACAGCCAAATCAACCACTAGTTCCAATAACCAGTCAATAGTTCCGATCAGTGAGTGGGGGGTTTCGTGGTGAGTTATTGTACGCTGAATCGGAACTCGAATTCGTAGAACAGTGCCCAATGTGAATGATATGTAAATTTTAATCAATAGAAACGCTTTGCAATGTTTACTTTTGATTACTCTACGCTTGAAATGAAATACTCCATCCAAAATCACGTTCGCCCAAAGGTATTCGAGCGTTGATAGTGTACCAAATATTTACAATTGTAATAGCTTATAGGTGTTTGCGTTGTTTTGTGAAAGTGCAACTTGATTGCGGATTACCAAGTACGTAATCTCGACGGTACGGGCGGCTGCACAATTTTTAAAAATCTATTTATTTGTTTATTTATTAATTTATTTAATTGTATTGTCTACGAAATGAAGTCATTAAAGCTTAGTTGAGGTCTAAAAAGTTTTCCGTGTCAAAAAGTTAAATGTTCAAGAATTCAACATTTAACGATTAAATAATACAATTTTTTGTTTTATATTTTATAAATTTGCTGAGTTTTATCGCCCTTGTGTTAGGTAACTATACAGGCAGGTAGTATTCATTTTAACGTCTTTGATCTAACCACTCAAAATGTCAAACATTTATTAACGCGGGTGCCTTTCATTGTTGATAATACAATATATTTATTTATGTTTTACACTTTAGTTTTGTGCTCATTTCCTTTTCCCTGTTTAACTTATGAACACTAAAATCGGATTTGTGAACAAAATTCTCGAAATCGGAAGCTCTCTGTACCGAATGACTTTTCATTCTAGTTGGCAAAAGACTCAACTGTATTCCCTGTAAGTTTGCAGATTTAAATTCATGAAATTGCCATTGATAGTGATTCTCTACGTCAGCATTGTGAACCAGCTGTTGCCGTTTGCATGAACGATCAGTGTAGCACGATCCGTGTGGCACCTAAATGTAACCCAGGTCTAAATGTAGCCCAATCCAAGAACCTAAATGTAGCCTGGACATCAATTTGGGTACATGGCTTAGGTCACGTTTGTGTTGGAACTACATTTAGGTACAGTATGGGGCTACGTTTTTGAACCCGGCCATCAATAAGGCACCGTGGTTTGGGCTACTTGTTGGTCTCAAGATGCATGAAGATATTGCACATTAATATACAATGACTCAAAATCGTCACCTTGAAATTCTGTCTTGGATGTTTCCGATTCTCCGTAGGTGCGGTTTTCACCGACAAATTGACCACTTCTTTCTTTGGGTTCCGCCGAGGTGCCATCATCCACAATGTGTTAAACAACGACTCTGATTCCGTCCAGTTTGTGGGATTTGAGAAGTATGTCAGCGAGGCCAACAGCTTCGAATTAGGTCAAAAGGGTAAGTGGTTCCGTCCAATGTCAGTCTGGGTTTTGGCAACTGAAATTGTTTGGGTAAAAACTGTACACCGTTGATGTTTCATTTTACGGTTACTCAGCGTCGTAACAAGGGAAAATTTTTGGGGCAGAAGGTGGGGGGGGGGGGGGTGGCACCATTTTTCCAAGGGGGCACTTTTGGCCAATTAAAACTGTAGTTTCTGTTTGTATTTTTCCTAAACAAGCCCCTTTTCAGTGTTTTCAGACGTGTTGAGGTAAAACAAAATAAATTCTGTGTGTAAATAATTCAAAATAGTTCTAAAAACATTGAAATTACTACGTAAATTCTCATAAAATGTAACCTTTTATTCTGGTTATTTTTAATCTCAAAAGCCCAGATTTCAAATGGGGGGGGGGGGCAGGGGGGCACGGACCTCAGTTGGGGGCAGGGCACGTGATTTTTACAGTGATTTAGGCCTACATTACAAACAAAATAACAGGCGGGTGGCTACATAGTCGTCCGACGCCGGTAGTGCATAACTCAAAATAAACATCTTTTGTAGTAGAATACTGGTAGTTTATGAAACAGTATCATCAATGCGATAAATATCAATGTCACAATACACAACTTTAATAAAATGACTTAGTAACTTAGATTATAAACCGATCGTATTAACGAAGTTGGCAAACTTGTAGTAGTCTTTACGTCATGCACGAAGTGACTGGCTTATTGCACTGCCATCATTAGACTGTGCGATTGTTCCACTCAGTGCTAATGAAAATCATGCCCATCTTAGCCATGGTTTGTCATTTACTGAAGCACGATCGTGCATGCTTGGGTTAACCCCGACGGAATGTTGATTGTAGTTTTAATCACTTTTTATATCCCTTCACTACTCATGAAATATTGATAGACTAATTACTACGCAATGATTCCTGGATGGTAAAGCCCAAAGCAGCAGTCAAAACCCGCGGGTATTAAAATGGTTCAACACTTGCAGGGCAAGACTTCAGATGACGCAATGAAACCATGATTGCTTTTATAGATGCATTGACTTTTTTGCCTCAATGTTAGCAAGCACACTAACACACTTTGGTCTATTTTAATTGTTGTTTTATCTCACAGATATGCCAGAATTAAACAAACCTGACTGGGAGGTTGTTCTTTCAAGTTAAAAAAATAATACTAACAATAACAATTATAATAAATAGCAATAATAAAAAAAAAAATACAATGGCCGGGAATGGAACAAGGGCCAATTACTTCAAAGCGTCTGATCTCACCGCTACAACACCAACGTCAGTTTGTATTTTATCAATTTACTTTCATTTATTTCCCTTAAATATCAAATCATGACTACTTAAAATAAAAATTGCGTTGGCCGGGAGTGGAACCCGGGTCAATTGCTTGGAAAGCAACTATTCTCACCGCTATACCACCAACGCCAGATGGTATTTTATCCACTAACTTTCTTTTTTTCCCTTCTTTTTTAATATCAAATCATAAACTACTTAGAAATAAAAAAATGCGTTGGCTTGGAGTCAAACCCGGGTCAATTGCTTGGAAGGCAACTTTTCTCAACGCTATACCACCAACGCCAGATGGTATTTTATCCACCAACTCTTTTTTTTTCTTTTTAATATCAGATCAACTATTTAAAATATTGCGTTGGCCGGGAGTCGAACCCGGGTCAATTGCTTGGAAGGCAACTATTCTCACCGCTATACCACCCACCCCAGATGGTATTTTATCCACTAAATTTTAATTATTTTCTTTCTATATCAAATCAACTATTTAACATTTTGCGTTGGCCGGGAGTCGAACCCGGGTCAATTGCTTGGAAGGCAACTATTCTCACCGCTATACCACCAACGCCAGATGGTATTTTATCCACTAAATTTTAATTATTTTCTTTCTATACCAAATCAACTATTTAAAATTTTGCGTTGGCCGGGAGTCGAACCCGGGTCAATTGCTTGGAAGGCAACTATTCTCACCGCTATACCACCAACGCCAGATGGTATTTTATCCACTAAATTTTAATTATTTTCTTTTTATATCAAATCAACTATTTAAAATATTGCGTTGGCCGGGAGTCGAACCCGGGTCAATTGCTTGGAAGGCAACTATTCTCACCGCTATACCACCAACGCCAGATGGTATTTTATCCACTAAATTTTAATTATTTTCTTTTTATATCAAATCAACTATTTAAAATTTTGCGTTGGCCGGGAGTCGAACCCGGGTCAATTGCTTGGAAGGCAACTATTCTCACCGCTATACCACCAACGCCAGATGGTATTTTATCCACTAAATGTTAATTATTTTCTTTTTATATCAAATCAACTATTTAAAATATTGCGTTGGCCGGGAGTCGAACCCGGGTCAATTGCTTGGAAGGCAACTATTCTCACCGCTATACCACCAACGCCAGATGGTATTTTATCCACTAAATTTTAATTATTTTCTTTCTATATCAAATCAACTATTAAAAATTTTGCGTTGGCCGGGAGTCGAACCAGGGTCAATTGCTTGGAAGGCAACTATTCTCACCGCTATACCACCAACGCCAGATGGTATTTTATCCACTAAATTTTAATTATTTTCTTTTTATATCAAATCAACTATTTAAAATATTGCGTTGGCCGGGAGTCGAACCCGGGTCAATTGCTTGGAAGGCAACTATTCTCACCGCTATACCACCAACGCCAGATGGTATTTTATCCACTAAATTTTAATTATTTTCTTTCTATATCAAATCAACTATTTAAAATTTTGCGTTGGCCGGGAGTCGAACCCGGGTCAATTGCTTGGAAGGCAACTATTCTCACCGCTATACCACCAACGCCAGATGGTATTTTATCCACTAAATTTTAATTATTTTCTTTTTGTATCAAATCAACTATTTAAAATATTGCGTTGGCCGGGAGTCGAACCCGGGTCAATTGCTTGGAAGGCAACTATTCTCACCGCTATACCACCAACGCCAGATGGTATTTTATCCACTAAATTTTAATTATTTTCTTTCTATATCAAATCAACTATTTAAAATTTTGCGTTGGCCGGGAGTCGAACCCGGGTCAAATGCTTGGAAGGCAACTATTCTCACGGCTTTACCACCAACGCCAGATGCTATTTTATCCACTAAATTTTATTTATTTTCTTTCTATATCAAATCAACTATTTAAAATTTTGCGTTGGCCGGGAGTCGAACCCGGGTCAATTGCTTGGAAGGCAACTATTCTCACCGCTATACCACCAACGCCAGATGGTATTTTATCCACTAAATTTTAATTATATTCTTTTTATATCAAATCAACTATTTAAAATATTGCGTTGGCCGGGAGTCGAACCCGGGTCAATTGCTTGGAAGGCAACTATTCTCACCGCTATACCACCAACGCCAGATGGTATTTTATCCACTAAATTTTAATTTTTTTCTTTTTATATCAAATCAACTATTTAAAATATTGCGTTGGCCGGGAGTCGAACCCGGGTCAATTGCTTGGAAGGCAACTATTCTCACCGCTATACCACCAACGCCAGATGGTATTTTATCCACTAAATTTTAATTATTTTCTTTTTATATCAAATCAACTATTTAAAATATTGCGTTGGCCGGGAGTCGAACCCGGGTCAATTGCTTGGAAGGCAACTATTCTCACCGCTATACCACCAACGCCAGATGGTATTTTATCCACTAAATTTTAATTATTTTCTTTCTATATCAAATCAACTATTTAAAATTTTGCGTTGGCCGGGAGTCGAACCCGGGTCAATTGCTTGGAAGGCAACTATTCTCACCGCTATACCACCAACGCCAGATGGTATTTTATCCACTAACTTTTAATTATTTTCTTTTTATATCAAATCAACTATTTAAAATATTGCGTTGGCCGGGAGTCGAACCCGGGTCAATTGCTTGGAAGGCAACTATTCTCACCGCTATACCACCAACGCCAGATGGTATTTTATCAACCAACTTTCTTTTTTTTCTTTTTAATATCATATCAACTATTTAAAATATTGCGTTGGCCGGGAGTCGAACCCGGGTCAATTGCTTGGAAGGCAACTATTCTCACCGCTATACCACCAACGCCAGATGGTATTTTATCCACTAAATTTTAATTATTTTCTTTTTATATCAAATCAAATATTTAAAATATTGCGTTGGCCGGGAGTCTATCCCGGGTCAATTGCTTGGAAGGCAACTATTCTCACCGCTATACCACCAACGCCAGATGGTATTTTATCCACTAAATTTTAATTATTTTCTTTTTATATCAAATCAACTATTTAAAATATTGCGTTGGCCGGGAGTCGAACCCGGGTCAATTGCTTGGAAGGCAACTATTCTCACCGCTGCCAGATGGTATTTTATCCACTAACTTTTAATTATTTTCTTTTTATATCAAATCAACTATTTAAAATATTGCGTTGGCCGGGAGTCGAACCCGGGTCAATTGCTTGGAAGGCAACTATTCTCACCGCTATACCACCAACGCCAGATGGTATTTTATCAACCAACTTTCTTTTTTTTTCTTTTTAATATCAGATCAACTATTTACAATATTGCGTTGGCCGGTAGTCGAACCCGGGTCAATTGCTTGGAAGGCAACTATTCTCACCGCTATACCACCAACGCCAGATGGTATTTTATCCACTAAATTTTAATTATTTTCTTTTTATATCAAATCAACTATTTAGAATATTGCGTTGGCCGGGAGTCGAACCCGGGTCAATTGCTTGGAAGACAACTATTCTCACCGCTATACCACCAACGCCAGATGGTATTTTATCAACCAACTTTCTTTTTTTTTCCTTTTTAATATCAGATCAACTATTTAAAATATTGCGTTGGCCGGGAGTCGAACCCGGGTCAATTGCTTGGAAGGCAACTATTCTCACCGCTATACCACCAACGCCAGATGGTATTTTATCCACTAAATTTTAATTCTTTTCTTTCTATATCAAATCAACTATTTAAAATTTTGCGTTGGCCGGGAGTCGAACCCGGGTCAATTGCTTGGAAGGCAACTATTCTCACCGCTATACCACCAATGCCAGATGGCATTTTATCCACTAAATTTTAATTATTTTCTTTTTATATCAAATCAACTATTTAAAATATTGCGTTGGCCGGGAGTCGAACCCGGGTCAATTGCTTGGAAGGCAACTATTCTCACCGCTATACCACCAACGCCAGATGGTATTTTATCCACTAAATTTGAATTATTTTCTTTCTATATCAAATCAACTATTTAAAATTTTGCGTTGGCCGGGAGTCGAACCCGGGTCAATTGCTTGGAAGGCAACTATTCTCACCGCTATACCACCAACGCCAGATGGTATTTTATCCACTAAATTTTATTTATTTTCTTTTTATATCAAATCAACTATTTAAAATATTGCGTTGGCCGGGAGTCGAACCCGGGTCAATTGCTTGGAAGGCAACTATTCTCACCGCTATACCACCAACGCCAGATGGTATTTTATCCACTAAATTTTATTTATTTTCTTTCTAATATCAAATCAACTATTTAAAATTTTGCGTTGGCCGGGAGTCGAACCCGGGTCAATTGCTTGAAAGGCAACTTTTCTCACCGCTATACCACCAACTCCAGATGGTATTTTATCCACCAACTTTCTTTTTTTTCTTTGTAATATCAAATCAAATATTTAAAATATTGCGTTGGCCGGGAGTCGAACCCGGGTCAATTGCTTGGAAGACAACTATTCTCACCGCTATACCACCAACGCCAGATTGTATTTTATCAACCAACTTTCTTTTTTTTTCCTTTTTAATATCAGATCAACTATTTAAAATATTGCGTTGGCCGGGAGTCGAACCCGGGTCAATTGCTTGGAAGGCAACTATTCTCACCGCTATACCACCAACGCCAGATGGTATTTTATCCACTAAATTTTAATTCTTTTCTTTCTATATCAAATCAACTATTTAAAATTTTGCGTTGGCCGGGAGTCGAACCCGGGTCAATTGCTTGGAAGGCAACTATTCTCACCACTATACCACCAATGCCAGATGGCATTTTATCCACTAAATTTTAATTATTTTCTTTTTATATCAAATCAACTATTTAAAATATTGCGTTGGCCGGGAGTCGAACCCGGGTCAATTGCTTGGAAGGCAACTATTCTCACCGCTATACCACCAACGCCAGATGGTATTTTATCCACTAAATTTGAATTATTTTCTTTCTATATCAAATCAACTATTTAAAATTTTGCGTTGGCCGGGAGTCGAACCCGGGTCAATTGCTTGGAAGGCAACTATTCTCACCGCTATACCACCAACGCCAGATGGTATTTTATCCACTAAATTTTATTTATTTTCTTTTTATATCAAATCAACTATTTAAAATATTGCGTTGGCCGGGAGTCGAACCCGGGTCAATTGCTTGGAAGGCAACTATTCTCACCGCTATACCACCAACGCCAGATGGTATTTTATCCACTAAATTTTATTTATTTTCTTTCTAATATCAAATCAACTATTTAAAATTTTGCGTTGGCCGGGAGTCGAACCCGGGTCAATTGCTTGGAAGGCAACTATTCTCACCGCTATACCACCAATGCCAGATGGCATTTTATCCACTAAATTTTAATTATTTTCTTTTTATATCAAATCAACTATTTAAAATATTGCGTTGGCCGGGAGTCGAACCCGGGTCAATTGCTTGGAAGGCAACTATTCTCACCGCTATACCACCAACGCCAGATGGTATTTTATCCACTAAATTTGAATTATTTTCTTTCTATATCAAATCAACTATTTAAAATTTTGCGTTGGCCGGGAGTCGAACCCGGGTCAATTGCTTGGAAGGCAACTATTCTCACCGCTATACCACCAACGCCAGATGGTATTTTATCCACTAAATTTTATTTATTTTCTTTTTATATCAAATCAACTATTTAAAATATTGCGTTGGCCGGGAGTCGAACCCGGGTCAATTGCTTGGAAGGCAACTATTCTCACCGCTATACCACCAACGCCAGATGGTATTTTATCCACTAAATTTTATTTATTTTCTTTCTAATATCAAATCAACTATTTAAAATTTTGCGTTGGCCGGGAGTCGAACCCGGGTCAATTGCTTGAAAGGCAACTTTTCTCACCGCTATACCACCAACTCCAGATGGTATTTTATCCACCAACTTTCTTTTTTTTCTTTGTAATATCAAATCAAATATTTAAAATATTGCGTTGGCCGGGAGTCGAACCCGGGTCAATTGCTTGGAAGACAACTATTCTCACCGCTATACCACCAACGCCAGATTGTATTTTATCAACCAACTTTCTTTTTTTTTCCTTTTTAATATCAGATCAACTATTTAAAATATTGCGTTGGCCGGGAGTCGAACCCGGGTCAATTGCTTGGAAGGCAACTATTCTCACCGCTATACCACCAACGCCAGATGGTATTTTATCCACTAAATTTTAATTCTTTTCTTTCTATATCAAATCAACTATTTAAAATTTTGCGTTGGCCGGGAGTCGAACCCGGGTCAATTGCCTGGAAGGGAACTATTCTCACCGCTATACCACCAATGCCAGATGGCATTTTATCCACTAAATTTTAATTATTTTCTTTTTATATCAAATCAACTATTTAAAATATTGCGTTGGCCGGGAGTCGAACCCGGGTCAATTGCTTGGAAGGCAACTATTCTCACCGCTATACCACCAATGCCAGATGGTATTTTATCCACTAAATTTTAATTATTTTCTTTCTATATCAAATCAACTATTTAAAATTTTGCGTTGGCCGGGAGTCGAACCCGGGTCAATTGCTTGGAAGGCAACTATTCTCACCGCTATACCACCAACGCCAGATGGTATTTTATCCACTAAATTTTATTTATTTTCTTTTTATATCAAATCAACTATTTAAAATATTGCGTTGGCCGGGAGTCGAACCCGGGTCAATTGCTTGGAAGGCAACTATTCTCACCGCTATACCACCAACGCCAGATGGTATTTTATCCACTAAATTTTATTTATTTTCTTTCTAATATCAAATCAACTATTTAAAATTTTGCGTTGGCCGGGAGTCGAACCCGGGTCAATTGCTTGAAAGGCAACTTTTCTCACCGCTATACCACCAACTCCAGATGGTATTTTATCCACCAACTTTCTTTTTTTTCTTTGTAATATCAAATCAAATATTTAAAATATTGCGTTGGCCGGGAGTCGAACCCGGGTCAATTGCTTGGAAGACAACTATTCTCACCGCTATACCACCAACGCCAGATTGTATTTTATCAACCAACTTTCTTTTTTTTTCCTTTTTAATATTAGATCAACTATTTAAAATATTGCGTTGGCCGGGAGTCGAACCCGGGTCAATTGCTTGGAAGGCAACTATTCTCACCGCTATACCACCAACGCCAGATGGTATTTTATCCACTAAATTTTAATTCTTTTCTTTCTATATCAAATCAACTATTTAAAATTTTGCGTTGGCCGGGAGTCGAACCCGGGTCAATTGCCTGGAAGGGAACTATTCTCACCGCTATACCACCAACGCCAGATGGTATTTTATCCACTAAATTTTATTTATTTTCTTTTTATATCAAATCAACTATTTAAAATATTGCGTTGGCCGGGAGTCGAACCCGGGTCAATTGCTTGGAAGGCAACTATTCTCACCGCTATACCACCAATGCCAGATGGTATTTTATCCACTAAATTTTAATTATTTTCTTTCTATATCAAATCAACTATTTAAAATTTTGCGTTGGCCGGGAGTCGAACCCGGGTCAATTGCTTGGAAGGCAACTATTCTCACCGCTATACCACCAACGCCAGATGGTATTTTATCCACTAAATTTTATTTATTTTCTTTTTATATCAAATCAACTATTTAAAATATTGCGTTGGCCGGGAGTCGAACCCGGGTCAAGTGCTTGGAAGGCAACTATTCTCACCGCTATACCACCAACGCCAGATGGTATTTTATCCACTAAATTTTATTTATTTTCTTTCTAATATCAAATCAACTATTTAAAATTTTGCGTTGGCCGGGAGTCGAACCCGGGTCAATTGCTTGAAAGGCAACTTTTCTCACCGCTATACCACCAACTCCAGATGGTATTTTATCCACCAACTTTCTTTTTTTTCTTTGTAATATCAAATCAAATATTTAAAATATTGCGTTGGCCGGGAGTCGAACCCGGGTCAATTGCTTGGAAGACAACTATTCTCACCGCTATACCACCAACGCCAGATTGTATTTTATCAACCAACTTTCTTTTTTTTTCCTTTTTAATATCAGATCAACTATTTAAAATATTGCGTTGGCCGGGAGTCGAACCCGGGTCAATTGCTTGGAAGGCAACTATTCTCACCGCTATACCACCAATGCCAGATGGTATTTTATCCACTAAATTTTAATTATTTTCTTTTTATATCAAATCAACTATTTAAAATATTGCGTTGGCCGGGAGTCGAACCCGGGTCAATTGCTTGGAAGGCAACTATTCTCACCGCTATACCACCAATGCCAGATGGTATTTTATCCACTAAATTTTAATTATTTTCTTTCTATATCAAATCAACTATTTAAAATTTTGCGTTGGCCGGGAGTCGAACCCGGGTCAATTGCTTGGAAGGCAACTATTCTCACCGCTATACCACCAACGCCAGATGGTATTTTATCCACTAAATTTTATTTATTTTCTTTTTATATCAAATCAACTATTTAAAATATTGCGTTGGCCGGGAGTCGAACCCGGGTCAATTGCTTGGAAGGCAACTATTCTCACCGCTATACCACCAACGCCAGATGGTATTTTATCCACTAAATTTTATTTATTTTCTTTCTAATATCAAATCAACTATTTAAAATTTTGCGTTGGCCGGGAGTCGAACCCGGGTCAATTGCTTGAAAGGCAACTTTTCTCACCGCTATACCACCAACTCCAGATGGTATTTTATCCACCAACTTTCTTTTTTTTCTTTGTAATATCAAATCAAATATTTAAAATTTTGCGTTGGCCGGGAGTCGAACCCGGGTCAATTGCTTGGAAGGCAACTATTCTCACCGCTATACCACCAACGCGAGATGGTATTTTATCCACTAACTTTTAATTATTTTCTTTTTAATATCAAATCAACTATTTAAAATATTGCGTCCACACCTAATGACCTTTTCATGATTTTTAACATACTGTCAATGTAAACAATTGTAGGTTGTTAATCAAGTCTAATTTGTGTATCAGTTATTGTTTGGCCATCAACAGTTGACATTAGAAGTAAATTCAGCTACAGATGTTGCAGTCATTAGGAGTGTAGAACTTTAAAATGAAATGAATTGTACCGAGGCAAAAAACTGGTTAATGTCTAAACATAATTACTGATTCGTTCATTATGAATTATTGCAATACTGTTAGTTTGAACTCTTTGTAAGGAACGCGTAGATCATGTTGTAGGCAGTGCAGACTCTAAAAACTTCTGGATCAGAATTGACCCGGATTCCAGGGTACTTGGAGGCCAAATCCATTTCTAGGTTAGTATGACCCAAAACTGAGTCATAATTTAGTCAAACATCCTTTTTTAATCAGTTTTTAGGTCAGCCTGACCCATAAATGGGTCAGGTCCTCTACGACCCGGAATCCGGGTCAATTCTGACCCTTGAGTTTAAGAATGCATACAGCACTCTACATTCATGTAGTAGAGTGCATGGAACCTGTATTTCTTGACCACGATACTAACCCCGGTTAGTTTGTATCAACAAATAACACAAACAAAAACATTGTACAATTTTGATCTTAACTACTGGTTGAAAACTGAAAGCATTTGGAAATAACAAGATGGAGTTCCATAACGGCGTGACCTTAACATGTCAACCAAACCAGACATACACCATTAACAAACAAACCAATACAACGATGACTTCTCACAGTTGATTACAAACTTCATCAAACGAGGTCAAACGTGGTCTTTATCTTCAAGTCTCTATAACACTAATAAGGTAATTTAGAAACTAGTAAGTGGATACCCACCGCGAGCAGTCTGGGGAATGACTCACGTGTAAGGGCTCCTATATCATCAGTATCTAAGCTGTAGGGATTTAGGTGTCAATATGGTCCCATCATCAGCTCTTATCAACTGCATAACGTGTTAACGTGATGCATGATCATTACTGCGGTGTACAGACACACTGTGAGGTTTCGTAGACGAAAGCAGTTTTATGAGCAAGGTTTCACAAAGACAGTCCGTTTCACGTAAACACTGATACCTAATCGGCTTCACGAAAATAAAAAAAGAAGGTAATATATTGTTTAAGTATAATCGCCAAATTTAGTACGTGTCTGCAAATACTAAATAAAAAAGGGTACCAGGCCTGACATTACAAGGAGAACACGGAGACCTTGAGACCATGGTCTCCAGGTTTCTTCTTATTCTTCTCCTTCTTCTTCTTCTTCTTCTTCTTCTTCTTCTTCTTCTTCTTCTTCTGTTTTTTCCTTTTTTCAAACTATTCCTTTTGACTTTCTGTTGGAAGTGTTTATTGGGAAATGAAAATGGCCTTGCCCTCTAAACAAGGAAGCAAAGTTCAGGCCTTGTTTAAGTCATTGTACGCATGAAATGCTAAAACTACCGCCATTTTTTTTTCCACACGCACATGTGCAGTATGTGACCTATTCACCAACGGCATACTGCTGATCGGAGCCGATATCGAGCCGCCATTGATCTCCACGGCGCTGTCCTACAGTGGTACCTTCCACATACCCATCATTATCACGTCTCTTTCCAAGAGGGATATGGGACTCAATACCACGGGGGCGAGGGACTACCTGGTGTCCATGATGCCGTCGTTCGTGCCCGTCATGGTTGACCTGATACAGTTTCACCAGTGGAAACGATTTGCATATATTTATGACAGTGATAAAGGTGATTGTACGGCAAAACTATTGACAACATTCTTAGCATTGTAACTATTGTAAATGTATTCGAACCAATGATTTAATGTAAAGGTCCCGTGTACTAAATGAAGGTCACAACACAATTTCGTTTAACTACAATTTATGCCGGATACATGAAATACACTCTCAATGTAAAAGAGTGAAATCCAATCCTTTTTTCCGCCATACCACTCTTGCAAGGAGCCATATGGCGGACAATTCTTTTTAGAGTGAAAAACATGTATTTTCACTAGATTCAGAGTGAAATTCACTCCACCTTCACTCAAAACAGAGTGGTGAAGAGTGAGTTTCACTCTCAAAAGAGCCAAACTGACACCACTCTGGCAAGCGAGTGAAATTTTCACTCTTTTACATTTAGAGAGTATGGTTCACAAGATTACAGTGGAAGTGGGACTGCTCAGTTGTTAAATAGGGGATTCAAGGTCAAATTCAGTTTTGTGATGCACTACTTTTCCATTTAAGATAAAGTCCTTTTGAAAATGGGGGAAAATTACAAAGTAAAAAAGTTTCAACCCTTAGAAACGGTGTAAAAAATGCCATTGTATTTGATACCCTTTCAGTGCGAATTTTGTCAACATCAAAAACATCCAATGACGTTACATTTTTAATATACGGGTCTTTACATTTTTGTACTAGAAATATGAAGTTCATTCCTGAATTTCGATGATATTCAATTGAAACGGCATTGAATTTGACCTTTTGACTGGAACAAAAATTCCTCTCCGGAATGTACAGACCCATTAATTGTTGTTGACATCTGTCATGTTTCAAATTGCGCTCTGAATGAGTATCAAATAAAATGGCAATTTACGCCATTTTAACGTGAGGTGTAAATTGTTCCCGCTTTCATAAGGACTCGATCTATTCGAAAATGAGTGCATCACAAAAATGAGTTTGACGTTGGGTCCCTTCATGAAGGTTTACCAAAGAAATGGATCTAGCCTACTGCTATTTCAAATTTGTAAGAAGAAACTTAACAATATAGATGACATTCCGAAGTGTAATCATAAGAAATGTTCTGCCCCCGTAGGACTGCTCCGGCTGCACGCACTGATGGAGAGGCTCTCATTCCGTGCGTATGACGTAGCGTTCCGGAAAATCAACAACAGAACCTCGGCAATCCGATCACTCCGGGAGTTCCGAGATACCAAACGCCAGCAGATCATTTGCGACACAAGCTACAAGAACACAAAATTACTCATGGAACAGGTTGATTAAGTTGTTTCTATACACGTCGACACTGTATGGTTTTTGGAACACTTCAAAACTCGGAACGTCCCAGTTGTTCCATTTGTAAACTTTCTTTTCAAGTATTATAACTCATTCCCAATGGGAAAAGGCCGTTATTCCTATTCCATTTCCTTGTGACTATCAAAAACGCTAAATAAATACACCGAACAACCCGCATTTTCTCGAGGAATGATCCACCATTCTCAAGGTTCCAAATGTACCCTTACTGCCATTTTAATTCACAAACAACATAATACAATTTTTTTGTTTTTATTTCTGATATTTATACAATTACCCCCAGATACCTTTGCTTGGCATGGTGACTGCATCGTATCACTACATATTTATGGATCTTGTAAGTATAAAATATAATTATTCTATAACCACAACTTCATAATATTATAGTGTGGTCATGTTCAATCATTAATTTAACAAATATTGTTCCTATCATAATACGGATATACTGTACTCTTTTTTCATATATCATATTTCTTCAAAACTTTACCTTCAGGATATTGATAAAATCAATATGGAGAAGTTCCAGTATGGTGGGATGAACGTCACTGGATTCAACATCTTGAACAAGACGTCCACAAATTTTATTCTGCTGAAAACTGCGTGGGATTACATTAAGATGCAGAACACATCGTCGATTAGCAGGAAGCAGATCTTCCTGAGTGTAAGTAGACTTAAAGCAGTTTCGTATATAGTCCTTAAAATACCCCTCCATTGTCTCCTCCTTAAATGGTAAACACTTCGGTCACTCCAATGTCAGCCGGTAATGCTGTACCCAACGACCAAACCTTGTTTTGTGTCCAGAGTGCATCACCATGATTGCATCTTTCTGTTCCTTTTTTTACAAAAAAAACAACAAAAGACAAAATATTAATATTAATAATAATCAGCAGACGCCAAATTTGCCACGTTAAATGCCCAGCTCAACACTTGTAAAAAAGAAGAACAGAAATGTTCAAAGATTTACATATACATTCCATGATATAAAGATAATGATTGTAGAAAACTTTCCTTAAAACAGTTTTGAATAATAAAATGATATAAGATCCAACAATGATAGTTTAAGTTTTGGACGGAACTTTTTCACAGTTCTCACCAGTAGTAGGCATGCTCAGAACTACGCGCGCATGACCAGAATTGTCAAAAAGGACCATTGTATCCGCTGTCGACAACTTCTCAAAAGTCACTCATCAGTTTATGTCCCATGAGACCAAAAAAAAAAAACCCAACTCTGCCTAAGCATACGTACAAAAACGCAGAATGCATTTCTACCGTTTTCCTTCAAACGAAACAACGAAACGAGCTGACATGTTCATAGGTTGGTTTTATTATGTATATCTTGATTTGTGCAAAAAATGGAAGCATCTACAGACACTTCACCAATGTTGATCAGCTGTGGATTTCACAAAGCGCTAGGACTAGTCTTATCTCGAGTTAGGACGAGTATTTAGTAGTCCTAACTTAAAGGACTAGGCGTAAGTTAGGACTAGCCCTAAGTTAGGAAGAGTTTTGTGAAACCCACCCCTTCGGGGGCTTTATTTCCTATGGCACAGTGTTATTATAAAGAGCTAGCTCTGACCACGTGCAGCTCTGGTTGTAGGGTAATGAACTTAAGGGCGCCATCTAGGCCTACTAATACTATCTTTAGAGACAATGCCAAACTCCTCCTGTTAAGTTTTCAGAGTTTATCGATGAATGAAACTCGTGATAGAGGTTCAATTACTAATGGAGCTCGTGATATACCTTCAAAGACTAGCAGTTTTCACTCCTTGAGAGTTGGTAGAACTCTGGGGTCTTTCAAAGTAAAAACTAATCGACTTTTGACATACTGGTTCACTCTTACAGCATAGATCAGCACTGATGATGGACCTGGTGGATGTTATGGACAAGACGGTGAAGATCTTAAAACAAGAGAAGAAACTTGATCAGTTCGATAATCGAGGTCAGAGGAGTTGCGACGACGATCCATTCAGACCATGGGAGTTTGACAAGAACGTTCTCCGATTCTTAAAAAGGGTAAAGTTAGCTAAACCTCAAATACAGCAACCATTTAATCCATTTTTATTGCTTTGCAAATTTTAACATTCAGTCTGGGTGAATACTGTATATGAGGAGGCGGTGGCTGAGTTCATTTGTCCACTAAATAAAATATTCAGTATTTACCACAATTGTTAGATTATATGGAAATACTTGTAAAACCTTTACGTGAATGCAATTATATAACCATTTCGTTTGTTGGTGAGTGTCGGGCAACATTTCAAACCCGTTGTTCACATTCTTTAGAGTGCATACAAATACTCTGCCCAAACTAATAATGATCTACAAAAATCTCATATGTGTCGATCTTGTTAACACTCTAAACACTCCGGGGTCACAATTGACCCGACTTCCAGGTCCCTGGAGGCCTGAACCATTTCTGGGTCAGGCCGACCCTGATTTTCTTTTTATTGGAATTTAACTTGGGTTCTGGGTCAGTTTGACCTGCATTTCTGGGTCATTTTTGACACAGAGTCCGATTTATACTGACCCAGAAATGGGTCAGGCCTATTCTGACACGGGTGTTTATTTTTTTAGTGTATTGTTTTGTAACTTATGATTGTTCTCTTTAAATGTAAAAGAGTAAAAGACCACTCCTTTTGTCCGCCATACCACCCTTGCAAAAGAGCTATATGGCGGACAACTCTTTTTAGAGTGAAAGACGGGTATTTTTAACTTGAATCAGAGTGAATTTTACTCAAATTTCATTCAAAAAGGATGATGCACAGTGAGTTTCACTCTCAAAAGAGCCAAAAAGACACCATTTTGGTCGAGAGAGTATGTTTTTAACTCTTTCACATTTTAGAGAGTTGAGTGTGTGGGAACAAATTCGTTAAGTTTGAGTGTATGCAGTATCAAAGAATTAAGTGCTGCAAATTGTATCTCCACTAACGGAATTGAATTGTACTTGAGAGTATTTTGTACATTACAGTAATGATGTGATGCAAATGTTGTCTTCTTTGCAGGTGTCCTTTGGAGGTGCTACGGGTCCAATATCTTTTAACAACTTTGGGGAGAGGTCCAACTACATTATCAACATTCTAAGTCTATTCTATGACGGTATGCGAAAGGTATATACCCATGACTAAGTATGGTATCTCCGTCTGTACAGAAGTCAGAAATGCCATAATCTACATTTACGTTTAGCCGGTGGTCGCAGGTTCAAATCCCGCTCCAGTAAATTTGTCTTTGTTCAGCCCGAAATAAATCAAAACAATTGTGAAATTAAATGTCAAATCTATTTTCTTGTTGAGGCAAAGACAAGAGCCGGCTGTATCTCATGTTGAGATAAAAACCCTGAAATTGTGAAAATTGCTGTTACGATAACGGTAATGCCATGGTTCGTCATCAAGTTCTACATAACATTCAGAATTAAGTGAAAAGGGGTCTGGAATAATCGATCTTTTAAAAAAACTTTTCCTTTTGAAATCGTGAGAAAAAAAGTATCGAGGTTGAAGATAGAACTGTTTCTAACAACCGATGACCAAGGTTGCTATCGACTGTAAATTTAAAGAATAGGACAATTAAAACAAATGCATTTTTTTGAAATAAAATCATTGATAAATGAAAAGTATAAAACCTTAAAGATAAATTTCTTAGACAGTTTGTTTTCTCTCTAACAGATTGGGACATGGGACTCCAAGACGAGGAAGCACCTGAAATTTGACAATGGGGCCTACGTGAACGGCAACGGTCCAGGCGACTCCAAAAATAAAACCTACTTAGTTACATCTGTAATTGTAAGTATAATAGAACTCAATTTATTTATCTTAAATGTTCGTTCAAATGTGGCAAAAACTCAAGGGAATTTCCAAAAAAATCCCCCTGTCTTTTCTCTTACCTAATAGATCGAAGGGTGTGCACAGCAGTGGTAAAATTTAAAATGTAAATATTCACAGATTTGCACATGACATAACATAACTACAATAAAGTCGGTTGTGGCTGAACAGTTCCCTTAAGATGTCGTCGTATGCCCGGAAGAAGGATGTGACAAAAGTGTGACCGGCAAAAGGTCGTAAGCAATAGCTGTCCAAAATTGTGTCTCAGGAAAACTGTGTGTGAAAGTTTTGTTTTTCTGTCATTTATAAAAGTTGAATTCCGCATGGAAAAACATGACTTAGTATAATTCCAGAATCAAACACAATCATTCATGCCATATAATATATGCATATATAATTATATCTATTTTTTTCTTCAAAAGAGCCATTTTATTGTTTGTAACCTTCTAGTGGGGCAAAAAGTTGTAACTGTGTGTGCCCGTACGCGTAATAAGGTCATGCAGCCTTGACCTTCTTTTGGGCACATGGTGATTTTTTTTGCTTGAAATGCAATGTTTTGTTTTGGACATTTGTAAAACACTTAGTTTTGATCTCTAATCCCGATGTTTGACGAAAGTGAAAACATATAAAGGGGTTGTTCACTATTTTCTCATGGCTCCGGGGACCTAAAGAGCTTAAACTTTCACTGATTCTTGTGACCTATTGAGCTAAACCGGTTTGTTATTTCACGGGCATGTTGGGTCACACAAAGTACGCATACAAAAACAAATTGTGGGCTGAATGATCTAATGTACTGTTGGAAAACATTTCCAACAGTTTCCCAGGTGACATGGGTTTGGCTAGATACAAAGGAAGCAACTTGCGGTACGAGACGGTAAATGCTCAATCTCACAATTCACTGTAATTGAAACCTTTTCTGATCTACATTCCAATAGTGCTTAGAGCTCCCTGGAAACAAATACCAACATGAAAGAGACCAGTAAAATGATTGAAGGCTTTCACAACTGATGAATTTCTTGCAAGGGGGGCAAAAAGCAATTAGATTCCCAAACAACATTGCAAGATACAATCAATTTATGCTCAACTCCTGGGTTCGAGTACCATTATCCTTTTTGAGAAATGGTGGACACATTACAAGTTCACTGTTTGGATTAGGTAAATCTGCCACTCATATTATGTCCGCCATATCTCAAAAAGGCTAATGAAGGTGCCTGTTTTTGGTGGACATCCTTGGTGAAACTGGTTTGGAAAAGCTTTTGAATTCAAGCATCACTCGGAGGATCGGAAGGACTTCATCGTCTGAAGATCTTTAACCTTCACAAAAATGTGGGTTGTTGTTCCTACATGATTCAATGTGCATGTCATGCATAAGTTAAAATAGTTTTTGAAGTGGCCGTTGTGTGCTGTTCTTAACAACTTATACACCACTGACAATTTTTGAAGGTAAGATTTAAGACGCCATTTTCAACAACTTGATATGTTGAGTAGGATTTTGAAGTAAGGTTTACGGTACCGCCATGTACATGAAAAACAATTATGAGTTGTAGTGATAAGAAATATAGAGGGAGCACTCGCTATGTTACACACGGAACTCCGCTGACCCACCATGGGCGAAAATCCCTATGGGTCAATTGCGTACAAATGTCCACTTAGAAAATGTTTGTTGGGTAAACTGATGAGTGACCAGTGTAATATGATTGGTCAGCGCCATTTTCTTGGTGGTCAAGAATGCTTCTAGTCGGGTCGTGTCAAATGGTTCTGTACGCCCTCTAGTTCTTGTATATAACTATATGGTTGTAGTGGTTCTGAAGACAATGGTGGTGTAACAACTCTCGTTACATACAGCGCCGGTTCTTTGTTGAGTTGTTTTTCACCACCGGTTTTTTTTTCAGAACCACCACAATTCTTAGAAGAAAGAAGGTCTTACCACAAAAACCTTCCAAGATAGATATGTTGAATGAAGGTAGCATTGCTACTTTAAGATATGCTAAGCTTTAAAAAAGATGTTTGAGCGAGTCTAAAAAGTTAGAAAAACACCCTCTTTAATTAAAACAAAAACCCCAAACAGGACTCAAATGTAACCTCTGGCATTGATGACTCTCTTGGGTCACCTTTGGATGGAATAAGACAATGTCCTTTTGTTTTATCCTCACATTGTTTGCTGCAATTTGTTTCATCTGAATAAACTCGATCAGTCAACCCACTTAAATTATCCTTACTTTTAAAACCCCTATTTTTCAAACAGGAACCCCCCTACTTGATGTTGAAAGAGCCCCGGCATCTATATTTTGGTAACAATAGGTACCAGGGCTACGCCGTCGATTTATTGGAGGAGATCGTCAAAAAGACTCCGTTCAAATACAAGATCCAACTGGTACACGATAAAACCTACGGCATCCCCATCAACGGTACTTGGAACGGCATGGTCGGAGAGCTTGTAGATGGGGTAAGTTGACTATAACACATCATAAGGTTATCTTGAAGAAATGAGGCGGTTTTTGTGATAAGGAGACTAGTAAAGAGGTTTATGTTTTTAGTCCAGATATATCGTCGCTGTTTTCACCAATTGACGAATCTGCAGCACAGCCAACATTCCGTGTTTGGAGAAAATTGCGTTTGAAGTCAAACTATTTTTCTAACTGCTGTTTCAGACATTACTTACTATTTTGTTATTTTACATTTTCCTGCCAAAATAAAACTTCTTTATCCATACAAACCTCAATATGTTTTCAATCTTACAATTGTTTTGATGAGTTGTAAATTCAAAAACGCATTCGTCATTTCGTGAACTAAAAAAAAAATTGCATACAGTGCGCTGTGTACAAACCGATGCATGTTGAGATTGGTCACTTCGTGAAAACGCAAGACCACGCGTGTTTGGCACCGTGCCGGCGCTGTGCATTTCGATGGTTAAAATGGCGAATCTTGATTCGTCACTTCGTGAAAACGCAGAATGCCAAATCTAGTGATCCGTTGCTCATGCTATTTAATGTAATAACAAAAATTATTGCGTCTTAGGTCCTGAAATGTACTGAAAGTGTGATTTTTGACACATTCACCACTTCGTGAAAACGATAGAAGTGTTTTTGTCAAAGAAGGCGTTTCATATCAATAAGAAAACAAAAGGTCGTCGAGTGTGTGGATGAAGGACGTAACGAAAGTTTTACCTGAGAAGGGAGTGAGAGCAATAATGTGCAAAATTGTGTTTCAAGAAAACGGAGCCAGGAAGTTAAATCGGTTTCTGCCAGAGGAAACTTCAATTTTGCATGGGTATGAAAAACATAATCTTTGGGTGTTATTATAGAATCAGAAATGGAACACTAACGCCGTGTGGGTTTGTCTGGAGTCATTATATTGCTTACGACCTTCCATTACTGTGATGAAAAGTATTTGTGCATGGAAGAAGGGCGTGGAGCCTTGGGCTCTTCTTCCAGGCACATTGCTCAATTAATTAACGAAATGCAATTTTCAACAATAAATTAATAACATAATTTATTTCCCTTTATAATGTTTGTTTCCCCCTCTCCTGCAACCTTTTAACAAGGCATAACAAAACAATTGTTGCACACTGTGTGATAGGGTCCATGGGATTTGAACATCCACGGAGGGCAAATTGCACCCTCGGCCTCATCTCTGATTCCATTTCCCCCTTCGGGTGTACAGAACACCATGGACCTCAACACAGCGTTCAACAATTGTACACTGTACAGCCCCTTTAAAGATGACTGAGTTGTTTTAGTTCTTCCACCGTATCGGGAACGGGTTGCTCTACATCACACTGCATAATGCATGGATGATCTCTGGCATTCATGCGATTGCGTGTCTTCCATATGTATCCAATCGTTGTCTTTTCACAGAAAGCGGACATCGCTGTAGCGCCGCTTACGATCACATCGGATCGGGAGAGAGTAATAGACTTCACCAAGCCCTTCATGAGTTTAGGTATCAGTATTATGATCAAGAAGCCTCAGACCACCAAACCGGATGTGTTCTCCTTTATGCATCCTCTATCCTATGAGATCTGGATGTGTATTGTGCTCGCTTATGCAGGTAGACAAATACTGATTTAGCATTTTTTTCAACTAATCAAATTACTACACATTGCATCGTGTTTAAAACATAAGTCAAACCACCGCCTTTTCGTGTTGTTTCAATTTCTAATAACAAAACTGACAGTCTACACGATTTAGGAATATTTGAATACAATCTATATTCACGGCACTAAACGAAAAAGAAGAGGAAAAAAAAGGTTAGAGACCAATTTTGGGTACTGTTCAACATAGTGAGACAGATAGACGTAATAGGCATGCCTTTAATGATACAAGCATGGAATTTGGCTATATTTGGATATAGGGCCGTCGCAGATGATTTTTAAAAAAGTACAGGTAGACTAACAAGCAATGACAGCCATTTTGAAGATTGCTTGTTGTTTTGCCATTATTTTTTTTCAAAAATTCACATTTGCGATGGCCCTATAGCCAAATATCTTTCTCATGACATGCTCTGTGTGCCAAATTTCATGCTTGTTTCATCAGATAGGCACTATTCCCCCAAATATTTCACCTATCTGCCTCGCTAACACATGAACGCGTTATCCAATAACTACGTAGTTGAGTTAACACGAATGACGTCAATGTATATATTTTGGCTAACTTGACAGGAGTGAGCGTAGTGTTGTTCCTTGTAAGTCGCTTCAGTCCCAAGGAATGGTACCCCATCGAGTACACTCGAGTACCGACAGACGACCCCCCAAACAGTGCTGGTCAGCTTAACGATAAGACCACCAATGATTTCGGTATCACCAACAGCCTCTGGTTCTCCTTCGGGGCTCTTATGCAGCAAGGCTGTGATATATCACCAAGGTATAACAACTTCATCATCATTTCCAACTTCTATTATTTTCTTTTTTTTTAAGGTAAAATAAAGTCTTGGAAAAGCTGATAGTGCAGTGTTACGAACACTTTGTGTGGTTCAATATGTACATGGAAAAAGGTGGAAATTTGGGCGCAATTCGTCGTTCGAGTCAGGAGAAAATAGTGAAAACCATGCCCACTTTTCAGCATGTTAACACATTGTCCTTTATTTCGATTGTGACAATCAAAAATAAAATCGGGGTCTTCAAATTCTATTTCATCGACTTTGACAGTATATCTGATGGAATTATTTCTATGGAAGATGGTATGAACTTTAAAATCAGTAAGCTTTCAGACTTATACTAATAAAAAATGGGATGAATATCAATCCAACAAAGTTCAAAAAAAGATGAAAATTCACAAAATTAATGGCAAATTACAAGATTTAGTTGGAAAACATCTTCAAAAAAAGATAAAATTCACTAATGTCTACAACTTTATTTTTACGTAACAGTTCCTGTCCTGGTTATATTATTCACCAATGTTTCAAAACACCTGTTTACATAATTATCACATTTTTCTTAATTCTAATTTCGTAACCTTTTCATTCTTTACGGTATAAACTTCAAAACTGGGCATTTTCTTTCATTTTTAAACTAGTGCAAACTGTATAAATCAAAAATTTGTTGCAATTGTTGATTTACGTTATTTTCTCATTCTGTCCCCACCGGTGCCTTCTTTAAGAGTTTTAATCTGTCTTATTTTTTGCGTGCTGTTTTTAGTCAATCATATTATTTGTAGTGAACATATTTTCATTGTATTTTTATTCCTCACATCATTTCCATTTCCATCAGGTCATTATGTCGAGGCTCTGGAAGCACAAAATTTTCAAAGTATCTGAAAATACTTTCTGGAGGAACAATGTAAATTCTAGACTCTACAGTGAGAGAACATAATAATCAAACCATCGTCTTTATTCCTTTTAGGTCGTTGTCCGGTCGCATCGTCGGGGGAGTATGGTGGTTTTTCACCCTCATCATCATTTCCTCTTACACGGCCAACCTCGCTGCTTTCTTGACTGTTGAGCGTATGGTAACAAACATCAAATCAGCCGAAGATCTCGTCCAGAGCAAAGACGTTTCTTACGGTATGCTGCGCGAGGGATCCACGCTAGAGTTCTTCAAGGTACAAATCAGAGGGCGGGGTTGTTTTGTAAACGAACTACTGACCAATGTAAAAGAAATCTATATTATTTTTTATATTTGAAATAACTGAAGTCGCATCCACTTGAGGTGATCGCTGTACTGCTGTTCCCAGGTTGTATCGTAAACGTGGGTGTGATCCCTGGCTACATGGCAGTTTCAGGATGAATGGCCTCTGACTGGCACCCCCGAACAAAGATATTGACAAAATAGGGAGACTGCCAACATTAGGGCTGGATAGCTCCGTTGGTAGAGCGTCGGTACGTTAATTCAGATGTTGAAGGAAATCCCGTTCTAGTCAGTTTTTGTTTGTTTTATTTTTTTATTTTTTTTTCATTTATTCATTGATTTGTTCACTCCAAAATATGTTGAGCTGGGGCTTTAATTAATCTTAAAAAGATAAGTGTACTTTTTTCATACCAAAATAAACGATAGAAGGCCAAACAAATCCTTGGTGAATCATTAGTTTGAAAAACAATGTTCTCATTATAAACCGAAAAATGAAATGTTTGATATAATAGTCCGTTAGTTGGTTGGATAATAAGTGTATGCTGTCGAGGACTATTATTTAAACAGATTTTGCACAATCTTCTTAAGGCTTCTGTTAGACCGGGAAAACATCAACCCTAATCATCCCCAACCCTTCCATAATCCAACTGCATGTTTTGTTTTGATTCTGTTGGACTAAGGAACGCACTGGTAAACTGATTATGCTTTACATGGGATCAGGCATACCACCATAATCAGAGTCCAACAGTTTGGGTGTTGAGTTTTACTGTATGGTGTTGGAACGAAGACTGTAACTGATTATGTTTTAGATTGGATCAGGCATACCACCATAATCAGAATCCAACAGTTTGGGTGTTGAGTTACTGAATGGTGTTAGATTGAGGACTGCACTAGTAAACTGATTATGCTTTACATGGGATCAGGCATACCACCATAATCAGAGTCCAACAGTTTGGGTGTTGAGTTTTACTGTATGGTGTTGGAACGAAGACTGTAACTGATTATGTTTTAGATTGGATCAGGCATACTACCATAATCAGAGTCCAACAGTTTGGGTGTTGCGTTACTGAATGGTGTTAGATTGAGGACTGCACTAATAAACTGATTATGCTTTACAAGGGAACAGGCATACCGCCATAACCAGAATCCAACAGTTTGGGTGTTGAGTTACTGTATGGTGTTGGACTGGGGACTGCACTAGTAAACTGATAATGCTTTACATGGGATCAGGCATACCACCATAATCAGAGTCCAACAGTTTGGGTGTTGATCTACAATGTCGTGTAGGATTTATAGTTGGAATGAGGAAGGATCCTAGTAAATCACTCAAGGGAGTTCTTAAAATCAAGACACTACTTTCAAATGTTTTCAGGGCCGGTTCAATAGGCCCAACGATTGGTGTATTTTCCGATCAACGTCTTGCATTTTGCTGATAAATTTTAATATATATTTTTTATTTTTCATGTATAAGGATATTACGGTTTAGTTTATCTTCAAACTGATAAAGGAAAAGTCAATTGTGGGTTATTTCCCAGTTTGAAGATTTCCTCCCAGACTTAAAACTGAGATTTCTTCAACCTCTTCTCATCACAGGTATATTCAGGCCCATGGGTCACAGTGCTAGTCACTTTTGATGATTCCTTGCTTTTATTAGAAGAAAGATATAACAACAAGAGTAAAATCAACCGAGTATGGTTGTCAGCACTTGTTTCCAAGTCTTATTATAACAAGTTTCAGTTGAAACTAACTCTGCGATTTGCTTTCACAGCAATCAAAAATCCCGCTGTACGTGGACATGTGGAACTACATGAACAACTCCGAGAGATCAGTTTTGATGACCAGTAACGAGCAGGGAGTGGAGAGAGTACGTCACATGAACGGCAAGTTTGCTTTCCTGATCGAGTCAACGATCAACGAATACTTCAGTCAGCAGAAGCCATGTGATACTATGAAGGTGGGGCAGAACCTGGACTCGAAGAGCTACGGGATTGGAGTCTCAAGGAATTTGACTAAATTCAGGTTGTTTCCACAAAGCGTTTTTACTGATTAAATAGTTTAATTGATCGTTTAAACTGTAGAACCATTTTTGTTTGAATGGGTTTTCACCTCATTGCAAAATCTTTTGGATATTATTCTTTTAGGAAGAAAATTTGTGGATCTGAAAAGAATCATTTTGTTTGATCCCAGCATTTTGACTAATGTGCTCTTGTCGCCATCGTGAGAAATAAAGAGACAGATTCTCGATGACAACCCTAAAATGGAAACGTCGGGAACAGAAGTCACCAGTTCTTCGTAGAAGAGATCAATGCATGGTGTACCCGAGGAATGTACCAAAATGTACTGGTTCTTATTTGCGGTGTTGACTGTTTGCTAATTTGTTTTGGTGATTTTTATCTTTTGTTTCAGTGACGATTTGACGCTAGCCATTCTGCAGTTACGAGAGGAAGGAGTGCTTGACGCTCTGCAGAAGCGATGGTGGTTCGACAAGGGTCAATGCCACGAAGCGAACTCGGTAAGTTCCACGCAACACAATTACCCAATAAATACTTACTGCTAGTATCTGTCGCTTGTTCCCTGTGTTAGCAACTACAATCATAATGAGGGGCCAGACTATTTTCCCGTTTAGCCTCGGTATGGCCACAATGTTTTGAACCTCAAAAGATGGCTGCACCGTGGTTAAAGTAGAAGAAATTTGTAAGCCTTCGACAATTTGTTAACCATTGAAATATACAGTCTGTAAAATATAAGCCAACTTAATCACTTATAACACAATAATAAGCCGCCAGTGGTTGAAATTTCAGTTTATTTTCTCAGCAACTAATCTCTGAAATTTGAAGAAGGACATTTTTCATAATTTTGAAAATTTTTATTTGTCACCCTTGTCTAGATGCATGCCCATTTTAAATGGCAGAGTTTTCCTTTCTTTTATTAGCTTCAAAATGATGCTAGAGACTGTAAGAGTATTGTCCATGTATAGACGCCTTTGCTGGGAAATTTACATATTAAAATTATTTAAAGCATCTTTAACGAGGATGACCAATCCAGCACAGATGATCAATTTACAAAGAACAGATGAAGTAAATTAGTAAACCGTACCCCTATCCGCCTTCTACACGCTCAAAAAATACAAAAGCAAGATTTGTTAGAAATTATTAAAATATGAGACAAAGAAACACGAGCGTCCCAACAAATAAAAACTTGACTGGAAATGATTATTGTCAGATAACTTTTGGTGATTTTATTTTATTGTATTTTTTTCTTCATCATTTTAATGAGTAAAAAAATTGTTTCATTCGGGGTCAGAACTTGCACCCGGGCGAAGACGAGAACCAACCGTCAACTTTCATCGTCCTTCAGTGCCATTTGTACATATTCTCCTCTTTGTATTTCGCTTAACAAAGTAAACCGTGTGCTAAGAACGGCCCTCTAAATTCGGTCCCTTTAAAAAAATAGGAGATGATTAATTGACACTGCAAAAGCTGAGGTGTTAAAATGATCCTATTGGTATCTATAATGTGACAACACCAACAAGGTGTTAACTTTCCCAACAATGTAGCAATGGAAAAAATTAACACATCGTGTTGGTGCTGTCATAATTATATAGATACCAAAATAATCAATTTAACACCTCGGTTTGTGCAGTGTAGTGTGTTAAGTGTTAATGATGACCCATTTCATATGTCACAGATATGTGGTGATCCATTAAGCTTATTGGTCTTATGTTATCATCATTCCAAATGGCTCCTCAGACAGATTTGCCTCATTACATACAAGTATGGGAATGGTAGTAATCACGAGGATACTTTACAATCTGTGTAATTTGTCTCTCTTTTGTTTTAAAGGTAAAATGCAGGATTTGTATTCATCAACAATTTGCTTTATTAGTATCATCTGAAAGATCATACCAGTTCCGATCTTCGGTTAAAATATTTCTGTCTGAAATACCGTCAAGAATTTGAAGACCCCGATTTTAATTTCGGTTGTAATAATCGAAATTAGGGACAATGTGCTTACATCCTTAAAAAGGGTGCACATTTTTTTTTTTTGCTCTTTTCTCTTGACTTGAACGACGAAATGAGCCCAAATTTTCACAGGTTCACTGAAAACTTTACTTAGTCAATTTGTAGAAAAAAATAGTCAAATAGGTAACACAAATTAGTCTTTTTATGTCTGACTAATTGTTTTATCCGAAACACAATATTTACCAATTCAGCAAAATGATATACTAATTACATTTTTTCAGAGACTAATGCAAATTTTGTAATTACTAATTTTAGTGTTTGACTAATTGACACAGTGCCAATTTACCAATGTAATTGGTCTCCACAGTTTTAAATGCCTAATATACAGAGTAATTGCGAATCAGTTGACTAATATATTAGCAAAATACTAATTAATAATGACACCGGGCCATTGGAAATCTTACGGTTTATTTTTGTTTGTACCGACACTCCCTCTGCACGTAGGAGCGAAAAAATGCTCATGATGCTGTAAAGTAGGTGTACACGATAAAGGTTTGTTATTTTTACCTACCAAAAAGATACTTTTCAATAAATTATTAAAATTAACAATAAGCAGGATCCCAGCGTTGTCAAAAGTAAATGTACACACAGTCGCACTCAAGGGTGTGTGCCATTAATAGAATAGCAAGAGAGTGCGCGCGAAGCGTCGTCGAACGTACACTTTTTGTGCTCGATCGTCTGCACCACTCACGTCCGTCTCGCTTCGTCGTATAGCCTAGCCTAGTTTTTCCCCCAAAGTAGCTGTTGTGCAAGGTAGGAATGAATTTCTTTGTATTTTTGAATCCTAGTATGTTGAACCATGGAGAACTTAAGCTTCATAGTACAGCCAGATGATGAGAAGTCATACAATTATAAAACTTCAACCTTACCCAACCCACTCAGATTTAAAGAAATATCCGCACAATACTCGCCCATCCCACCACAATAGTGCCCTTCAAATTCAACCCTCAAATGTGCCTGAGTCTTCAGAATTGAAGTTGGTGCAGCAATTGGAAGAAGAAGAAGAAGAAGAAGAAGTAAAGTTAGGTATAGGAAACTATGTCATGGTGCGAGGTCAAACCTCGGTCTCAGGCCCACACAGCATCAGTCACAGAAAAGACCGCCAGACTCGGAGTCGGACCGTATTCGTTAACGTTTGCTGGTTTAGGCCTATCGTTCGTCACTGGTTAGCTCTGAGTCTGATGAATCCTCGCTAAACATTACGACAGGGTTTAGTGTAAGTCAGATTAGCCCCTATAACATGTATAACATGTGTATAACTTGACGTTATCACGATTAGGCCTGTGAGTGAAAAAGATTCTGAGTGATAGGTAGGCCTACAACATCATTAGGATGAAACAACACATTTAGGCTAACGTAACGTTGTAACAAAGAAAGTCCTCATTTTAATTTTAGATGACCAAGAACCATGGAATAGAACGTTTACCTGCACAACAACTCAGCTGCTCGAAAATTATACGATTACTTTTGTGCGCAAGCTTCTTTGAAACACTGATCGAATGAGGGCTAATGCATATTATGATCCTTTTTAAATAATTTAACTTATTAACATTATTAAACTATTATTAACTTATTATTGTTAAATTATTATAACAGCAAGATATGGAGGTGTATATTGTCAGATGCCATGTTTGTCAGTTGGAGTTGGAGTTGTATTCTTAGTGTATGTGCAAGCCAGTAGTCCAAACTGGCTACGAGGTTGTTGAAAAATGACAATAAATTTGTATTGACTAATTTAGAAGGAAATGTGTTACGACTGATTATTGCCATTGTTGGACTAATTAAAAGACTAATTTATTTTGATGTAAGACTAATCTATTTTTCTGAATGACTAATTTATTTTAGTGCATTACCAATCTCAAGATAAATTAGTAAAATTAAACCATTTTCAAAGACGAATTTTTATTAGTCATTACTTCAGTGTATTGACTAATCTTTTTATTAAGTGACGAATTAAGGGTTAGTCAAATTAAACCATATACATGACTAATTATGTTTAGGCAATTGACTAAGTAATGTTTTCAGTGTTTGTTTTTCCATGTATTATATGAATCACACGAAGTAAGAACACTGCACTGTCAGCTTTACCAATGATATATTTTACTTTCATAATGGTTTCAATCTTTCAATTTACCCAAATCGATCCCTTTGGTTGGGAAACCTTAATTTGCATATCTTGGGGGAGTGGTTATTGTTTAGGGTAAGGGTTTGTTTTGTACACGAGTCTGTGGGAATGTCTCCTAAAGGTACTATTTCACTTTGATCATGACCATCATCATCAGCATCATTCGTCACAACCATTACTGCACCGTAACCATTAACCCATGTTGACCAACTCTGTGTGCGCACCGTGTGATGCTATCACGTGTCTCTCTCGTTCAGAGCCTTTTCGAATCAACGGCTTCGACTTGGGATCTGGCTCGGGCTCCGTCAGTAATTTTCAAAACGTACGATGTCAGTACGGGACTTCAAATTAATAAGCGGACGGTGCCCAAGCCGGAGCCTGAGCGTAAACCCCCGGTGTCGAAAACGGCATATGATCCACTAAGCATGACAATAATGCGTAGACAAACCAGCTTCGAAAATTAAGAATGTACAATTGAAATCTTCATATAAATCTCAGTCAGCTGTTGAGCTATGGCCAGTTAATAATGTTTATCCTATACAATCTTCAAACTCCCGGGTCAGAGCTGACCCGGATTCCCGTGTCCCGTGGGGCCAAGACCCGTTCCTGTGTCAGTATGACCCGGAATCTATGTCAAAATGACCAAGAAATGGGTCCAACTGACACCAGGTTCGGTGTCAGAAATGGGTAAAAAAATGGGCCAGGCGCCATGGAACCCGGAATCTGGGTCAATTCTAACCAGGGAGTTTCTTAGAGTGTAGTTTTTTTTATAGGGAACGCATGATCGAACCGCCTTTTGAAGAAAACTGAATACTTATTTGTTTATTTATTTGTTTGTTTATTTGTTTGTTTTCCCGAAGGATGCCAGCTCAAATGCACTCAGCTTGAGTAACGTAGCAGGTGTGTTCTACATCCTAGTCGGAGGCCTGTCCATGGCCCTCTTCTCAGCAATCATAGAATTCTACTGGAAATCCAGATCGCAATCACGCAAGCAAAAGGTTATAAATTGACTTCATCCATCCATGTTTCTCATATTAGTACTTACGATTATTAAAAAGTTCAACCATAAATTCAGAATTGCTTGGGGTGTATTTTTTTTTCATTAATCGATATTTATAAAATGTTTCAATGTCACTCATCTTGGTTTGAATCCAGACGAGCCTCGCTGCTGCTATGAGGGCGAAAGTACGGCTCTCGGTGACCGGGGAGAATGCCGACTTAGCCAGCCAGCTGCACCCAAAGGGCACAGCGTCTGCCCCTAGTACCGAGACGGAGGTAAGCTCGCTTAAACTCCCGCTGGCATAACTACAGAAAAAAAACAAGTTTAAAGAGAAGTTTGTTTCATTCTTACCCCCTCCCCTCAGATAGACAGTGCAGGGCTCGATTTTACAAAGTACTACGATTCATCTTAAGATGAATTGTCAATATCGTCATAGTGGTTTGAATTGTGACATCACACTTTGCTTAGCATTTCAATTTGGTACACAGTCCAGATCAATCTTAGCCCCTGGTCTCTGTTGTCTGGCCCTATTACAAGATGTACGTGCCGTACTACCTGTTTATTATATGTAATGAATAATGAGTCAGCTGAAAACATACCTGTAACTTTCCCTTTATATGAATTTGTTTCATTTAAAGTAATGCTTTTCAGGGAACACCCCAAAAAAACAGTCCTCGCTCTTAGTGTGACGTCGCTGGTGGAACAAGGAACATAACCAAAACGTCTGCATTTTTCGTTGCCACCAGATAGGCACGTACTGTTGTGGTAGAACAAGCGATTTTTAACAATATCTCGTTCTACCAGTGACGTCACATCAAGAGCAATGCTTGGTTTTTTTGTGGGCGTTAGCAGAGAACATTGTTTTAAACGAAACAACGTTTACAAATATAATAAAGGGGTTAGTGACATATGTTGTTTTTCTAGCTGATTCATTATTTAGTAATTGCAAACTTTGACATGGCACATAGGCAAGGTAATAAGACACCCATCTTCAAAGGGGCACTATAAAGGTTAGGCTGTGGTCAGATTGCCTCAAGCCAAAACACTCTGATACTGGTAAAAGTGCTTAACAATCAAGCACTGTTTACAGTCCTCCTTATAGCATAGTAGTTGGTCAGAACCCGAGGTTCCAAAAATTACCTTCCATGACCCGCAAAATTGGCTTAAAAGAGTGAAATGAAATGTTTACAAAGTGTAATATTGGTAATTATCAGAAAATGCTTGAATTGTTTACAGTTGACACTGATACTCATTATTATGAGATCAATATTTTCATCTATGGTGATATCATCATTTAAATGTCAAACCAGTGTTATTAATAAGGATATCGCGTGTTCCACTGCATGTACAGTTAAGATGTTTACCACATTCAAACAAGTATTTTTTTATTTTGTCTTATTTTTATTTTATATAATTATTTTATTGAAATTATTGTTAATATTATGATTATTTTTGTTTGTTTTTTTTTTTTTTTGTTTTTTTTTTTTTTTGTTTTTTTTTTGGGGGGAGGGGGTTGTTGATGTGCTTCTTGGAAACTATATTATTATACTTTCATCAATCCTTTTTAAGAACTTGGAACGGGTGTCAAGCATCTTCAATTAGTTAAATTTACACTAACAATAAATACAGTCGTATGTTTTGTCCCAATGCAATCATACATTTTTAAAGAAATGTTTCATTGTCAATTTTTAAAGCTAAGTTTGAGATAAGTATTAAACCGCTCGAAAGAACACAAAAAAATGTATAATACCCGTGGTTTAACATTTAGGAATGAGAAGAGATAAAGAATGCAACAAAACATAATTATGTGAACTACTTTGTTTAAATAGATTTAAGTATTGCATAGGGGATAAACAATTGTTTTTATTTACTTGTAGTTATTTGTTTATATATTTATTTTTTAACCCTACGTTGACGGAAGCCTTGTTCACTCAGTTCTTATCCCGAGTCCTTAAAAAAAAACAAGGGCAAAACTAAAACTGGCGCGCTTGGTGTTCTAGTGGTGAGACATATGTTCTACAATGGCGTGGGTCGTGAGTTCGAATCCAACCCGAATATAAAAATATTAATAATGATAATGGGTTATATTTGGGTTTGTGTACTATTTTATACACCAAATAAAAGTAAAAGTCATCACAAAAAAAGCACAATTGTAATCTTGATTAATTCTTACTTTTTGTCTTTTATTTTCTAGACCACCCCGGTAGATAAGCCAAAAGACTCATCACCAGAGGGCAATCATACGGAAGTGTAAATACCATGATGACGTCATCATTGCTCTTTTAATTAATGATTATTGTAAATAACTTTAAAACAAAACATTGCTGCCCCCCCCCCCCCTTGTAGCATAAAGAAAAAATATAAAATATCTCATTGCGAAGTCTTTTATAAAAAGGACGAAATAGCACTGGTCGCTCTTAATGCTTATTTCGCACTGAATATTATACGGTTTAGATCTGTAATGAAAAAGTTGTTACTTCATTTGTTTTTTTCCTGTAAATAATTGAAGTATAAAACATTATTAAATAATATTAAATAATATATTATAGATATATTTAAATGTTTGTTGTCAATGTGAAGATCTAATGGCCAACATTGTTATGCAAGTTATAACTGAGATGAGATGCAATATCAGCCTTGAATGGTGTGTGTATAATTATTTGATGGTACTGGTATTGTTATTAGTGTATAATATCGATAGAAGTATGATTTATCTTTTGTTTTGTTTTGATCAATCTTTTGCAAAGCTGCTAAAAACTATCACGCAGAAAGGGAGTTTAAAAAAAATGAAAGTTCTTTAAATGAAACTCTTCATTGGAAACCTCAATGATTGACTTGAAGAGGAACAGGCCATATTAGTAACGAGGCCAAATGTTTCCGGGCTGATTGTTTCACGAAAAAGAAAGATAATGTATGTTGTTATTTGATAGTTTTGGAGCAGAAACAAACGGAATAGGAAGCTTACCATTGCATGAACACACATTTTACTGTTAAGAGCATTATTTCCACAGGTTTAACCATCAACGCATTTGAGTAGGATATGGTGTGTATGAACTAACCCTTGACTCTAATGTTAGTTTGTAAAACGCTGTTCGTTCTTGACTGTGTATTGAATTAAAGACAAAAGCCTCTCCGGAACATACATCCTGTTCAAAACGTCCAGTGATCAACCAACGGTTCTCTTCAGAACCTAACATACTTGCAAAACAGATTTTACACGGTGTGCTACGGCATCCTTAATCTTGTTGTACTTTCACTGTGCGAACCTTCAAGATTCAAGATTCAACAATTTATTCGTCATGCAATTTAAGCATGACATTCTCTCTACGGCTGTACATCAGTTATAAAAACAAGGTAATTTCTATGATCATCTTTTTGTTAAATTATCATTTTCCCTGCTATATTGTGTTCAGTTATGTAAACAGACAGTTTAGGGAAAGTAAAGTGCTGAAATGATTTTTGGCAAATTATCATAATGCTGCTTAAAGGTAGAATACAGGATTGGTATTCATAAAAAACAACAACATTAATATCAGTCTGAAAGCTTGCTGATTATGAAGTTCATACCGGAACCAATCTTCCATGGAAATATTTCTGTCTGAAATACTGTCAAGAAAATATAATTTGAAGACCCCTATTTTAATTTCGGTTGTAACAATCGAAGTTAAGGACAATGTGTTTACATGTTGAAAAGTATGTCACTATTTTCTCCTGACTCGGACGACGGAATGAGCCAAAATTTTCACAGGTTTGTATTTGTATTTTCTTTTTTATTTAATCTTACAAAGTAAGAAAACTGCACTTTTCAGGTTTACCAATCCTATATTTTACTTTAACTAGAGCGAGTGTGGAATCTTCCATAAGCAATATTTATTACATGGCTTTGTTTTTTTTAAGCTCAGCCATGTTGTTTAAACGGCTCTCTGAACTTGATTCGTGGGATGGGTATGGCCATGGTTCATAACGATCCCCAATGTACAAAGGAAAACAGTTCATTATCCGTTGATTAATGACAGTAAGTCAAGCTAGGATTTCAATGTTCAAACCAATTTAAGACATCAATTAAGTAAGTGCGATCATGGTCTGGCCTGCTTACTTGAGCAGTCTCTAGCTTTATCTATGTTCATATATTACTGTAACATAAAGTGACTTCTGCAGGGAAGACTAAATCAATAATAATGGATTAACCGATCCCGCAGCCTTCATTCCAGGAGCCAACTGCCCCGTGAAACAAAATCAAATCAACATCATGGACGACTATCCCTTATTATGTTTTTATAATGACAACAAACTTAAGGCAGCAGACTATAGAGGGGACCAATATCCACACTTTATGTGACTCAAATTATTCATGACACAACAAAACTGTGAAAATTTAACTCTATGTAGACCAGATTTTATTATTTTTTTTTTTTCACTTTCGCCGACCGGGTTGGGGGCACATTAAACTAAAAATAACTTCTTATGATCAAATTCATAACAGATTTTTGTATAGCTCCTTGTCAGAAACTGACCTCAGAGTGCTTAATGGAGGAATACAGTGGTAAACATCCATGAAATGTTCACAGGCTGGTAACACAAGTTGCAAGATATGGCGGCCATTTTGAATTCCCACAATGTATTTAACACTACCATAAATGCATTTATTTTTTTGCTACATTATTACCCGATATAAATTTTGGAAATGTTTGGTGGTGATCGAATGCAGCGTAGAAAAATATGTTACGGGTAGAATTTGGCACTCCGGTCCTCCTCCTGATAGGGTTAAGCTCAATCAGTCATCAAAGACAAGAACAAAAGTGAAGAAAAAAAAAACTAAATTACATGTTTTCACTGCTTTCAAACATCGGGTTGTGGTCTCGAGTAATAAAAAAAATAAGTGTTTGACTTTCTAAAAATTTACAGCATTTTAGGCAAAAAAATTTAAAGGAAGTTCTCCGCCATGAATATCTTTATACCATTTAATTTATGTGCAAATCTGTGAACATTTATATTTCATTTATGGCAAGGTTATATACACCCTTTAAATATATGTATATGTATATATAAGTTGTGCTGTAATTTAAGTGGACATTCATGGGAAATTTTGAAACATGTTTACATTGTCTCGACAAACACTTGCCAAGATTTATTTTTAGAATAAGGTTGTTATTAAATGTATAGAGTATGTGATTAGTTATCACGGTGATTGCACAAGATTGCATAAGGTCAAACTAAATTAGGTACAAGGTGTACACGCGTAGTTTGTTGTAAAAAAATATACAAAAATGTCAGTTTGTTCTTCTGAACGTTTTTGGATTTTCTTCAACGCAAAGAGCCTGCTTATGTGAACAGGTGCATTGCATAGCCGCTATACCTGCAAAGACAAACCTCCCAGCACGATATTAAGGTCACTCATAGATTAATCAATTCGTATACTCAATACAGATAAGACGAATCACGCTTGAACATGTTTTACTAAAAAGGCAACAAAGTGTACATATTTTCTAGGGTAGAAATGATAACAATCTTGCATTTTGTACGGATGCCCGCTGACAGTTTTATCATTGTTTTGATTGGTGTCTCGATCTGTTGTTATCAATTTTGCAATAACTGATGTCTTGTCAAAATGAATAAAAAAAAAAGTAAAAAAAAAAAAAAACGTCACATAATTATGAAATGCTTGTACCTCTGGTGGCAAAAAATGACCTGGAATAAGTTCACTTTTTTGGTAAAAAACAAATGAAGGGGATATGTATATGAGCACAGTCTCCTGCTTGTGATAATGAGAATTTACACGTAGAAAAGGAGGCTTTGGTCCTCATTTGCGATGAATAAAACTTCACGAAGTAGCCATCTTGAATTCCTGCTTTTAAAACAGTGTGTTTAAATTGAGTCCAGAAGGGAAACAGTCTGTTATATTGACACATGACACACTGACAGTAGGCAGTCATGGTTGCTACTGGGTACATGGAACATGCTGTAGCATCTTACCCATGCTTTCCTCGCCTCTGCGTACCCGGTTCGAATCCCGACTCCGACCATGTTTTTTTTTGTTCGCCTGCGTATAGAGTATTCATGTCATGGGTGTGACCTATTGAGGTTTCCTCCCAAGTCCAGCAGGGTAGCCAAGGGGGCGGGGCAAGTGCCCCACACATTTTCAGTGCCCCCGACCCCACCCCACCCCCCAAAAAAAGTAGATACGTGTAAATCATAAAAACAAATGGCCCCTGTGCCCCCCCCCCCCCCCCCCCAGTGAGAAAAACCTGTCTACGTCACTGCCTAAATCCCAAACCAAACCTTTCATTGTTGTAATTTCCTTACATGTGCATCTGCGGGTCCATATTGGTTACAAGCCAGTTTCTTTTGAGCACCATTTTGTTTCATTACCAGGTTAGAGAGAAATAAAAAACTAAAATTATTAATAACGTCTAATTATAAAGGTTGACGTGACCCTGCTGTAATCTCAAGAAACCCTAACCTTGACTCCTTGCCATTTAATTCTATCTAATAAGAGAGAAAGAAATTACCAGATGATTGAATTGTACTCCAGTTACCTAGATTTGGATCTGTGTATAAGGATACAATGACGTCAGGGGGTTGATGCCAAATAGAAGCTAATTGTGCATAGCTAATGCCCACAAATGGATTAATTGTTATTGTGAATTCCTTCGGCGATTTATCTCCACACAGAACTCGCCCAAATTGTTCCGTCGTCTTTCCCCCTACTGGAATGCGGAATTGTCTAATGACCTTTTCGTAAGAAGGGCATAACCTCATAGTTCTTCATTGTTGTGTTTCTGATTAAAAGTATATCCACCGTATGTATGTTAAACTGGCGTTGAGTTTTCGTTAAGCGTTTTGTAAAACCGTTAGATAACCAAACTCTATCACCAGTTTTGTACCATCTGCTGGCCGGGCTTATGTTGGCAGTGCTATGCTTAATGGATTGGCTCGTTTGGTGGAAATACTATTGTCTGCGTTGTAACATGGATACTCATTTTGTTACAATATTGTGTATTATTTCCCGCCTTTTGTTACAAATGAATTGTCTCAGTAGAAACACCGAGTACAACGAGATCCACTCTGCACTATATCGGTATGTACATTTTGATATCCTGTTTTCGTCCTTGTGTCATATCTCTATGGTTAGTTCTTCTTTATGTCGACATTTAATACCTTGCTGATGAATTACTCACTTGTGTTCAAGCTAGATATGTGATTGAAGATTTTCGGGAATAAGAAGTTGGATTCAACTTGAAGATCATTGATAATAAAAAGTTAACAGTAGACCCTACCATTGCTCTTTCCGTCAGCAATACCGTTACAGTCAATATAATATCATTGACATTTTGAGGACGCCAGTGTTTGTTAGCAACTCCAAAACAGCACGTACGATAAACGCCGGTTCAAATGACTAATCCATGACAAAGACAGTTTTGCTGTTATTTGTAAGTCTGGACCATTTATATAATAGGCTTTCCACTGCTTGGTCAAACTCAAACTAACAGTTAAGTGTTTTAACGGACAGTTGTGGTAAATGAGAATGTGAATTTGATGGTCGCAAGTTCAACTTTAAACATGTAAAATGTAGCGTACTTCAGATGAAACATGTTGGTTTTATTTTCGGGCCACCTTTATCGAGGTATAAATTTCATTCTGCAGAACACAAAACAGGATACCGATCAAAATGTAATAGTATGGATATTCTTTCAGTTCGAATTATACAAAAATACATATATACATAATGATAATAATGATGAAAACTGCATAAGTATCACATTATTTTGAAATTTCGTGTTGCGAAACCAGAGTACAGATTTGTATGGTGGCCTTAAAGGGACATCACACATCGCAAACATCTTTACAAATATTTGTAATGTTGCAAATATTTTTCAAATATCTTTGCAAAATTTGCAAGTCGCAAATATTATTGCAAATATTTTTGCGATGTCGCGAATTTTGTCACCTACTTTGGTTTATAATATGTGGCATGGATTTTGTACTGCGCTATTTTTTCAAGAAACTAGGGGTTCTTAAAGTTATTTGATTTTCAGATTTCTTTTTGATTATCATATGCATACGGGAGAGCATGGGAATGCGGGCCACACTTTTGCATTCTTCGACCGTCATGACGTTGAAACATTTGCAAATTAACGTACGGTACCCGACTACTCTCCCGTGATGTACCTGTAAATACTGCTCAAACTAAAGACCATGTAGTTTCTTGAATATATCTCGTTACAAATATACAACAAAGTGTGCGACATAGTTTGTGACAACAATTGCAACATCGAAAATATTTGCAAAGATATTTACGCTATGTGATGTCCCTTCAGGGCCACCATAGATTCGGGAACAGGTGCTGTATACGAGCCCTAGCACTTCTTATGATCAAATTCATAATACTAGCCTGGGTGTGTAACATGATATTTCGGGTCGTAATGGTGGGGGGATGTGGTAGGATGAAACACTCTTTCTAAGATTCAATGTGATGATTTTGGGATGTCGCTTTGACGGCGAGTTTGTAAAATATAAGGCTTTGCATGGTAGAGGTGGATATCGTTTTAACTGTTTCGTGTACACAGCTTGTTTATCTCTGGTGTGTTCTCGACGTTTCGTCTGTTGTGCTCTAGTCGTCTTCAGGAGAAGACTGGTTGGTGAGAAGCTTCTGACGTTGTCTCATGACGATGACCAGAACACACTGGTCGAAAACGTTGAGAACAGAACAACTGGTTCCATTCAGAGCCAAGACTTCTACCTAGACGATAAAATAAAAGGTAAAACCAAAAGGATGCTATAAATGCCAGAGAGTTACTGATTATGACTTTATCTTCCTGATTAGTGTAGCCCTGTACCTGCCGTCCCAAGCAATTTATGAAAGATACATGTCGCTTTATCTAGTGGAATTTATTATAGGGCTAATTGTTTGCATTCGCGTTTTAACAATCCATGCTTCTTAACGAGAATGTTAAGTATCGTTAGAATAAAAAAAAACTCAGTCATTTTTTATGAGCAGAGAGGAATTTCTATAAATGTATTGTCTAAATTACTGTCCCTGTAAACATAACGCCAATAAAGTGGTTATCCCTTATTTACTTGATAATGCAAATTTCGAAATACAATATGGAAATAATAAAATCACTTAACTGATAACACTCTTTAGCTGAAGGTTTGGTATTTACATAAAAATTAACACATGGGAGAGTTTGAGCGAAGAGTTACACTAATCAAACTCTGTAGGTATTGATTTATAAAAAAATATATACAATAGAGTTCGGGTTGTGTTGATGTCATTTTTTCGGATTATGAAAGGGTTTTGCAGAAGATTTCTTATTGATTTTAGGAGCAAGATTACACTGTTTTTGGAAGGGTTCATCTTCAATGAACGGGAAAATTGTTTTTTTCTGATATATGCCTACACACAAGTGTAGAATACAGAGACGATTTCTATTTGTAGAAACTAGAGCATAAATATGATTTCTATTTGTTCACCCACATCCCTGTACTGCAGCTGTCCCTAAAGCAAATACAGTGAGGTACTTCTCCGGTCTCTTCCCGTAAACTGCCTGACTTTGGAACTCTTTACCCGTATCCTGATTCCCTATTACCCATAATCTGGCTCAATCCAGTTTCACAGATAGCTATCTGAAGACCAGCAGAGCACACCAATCGGGACGTCGAGAACAAACCGACGGCTCTTCCGGGAGCCAACACCTTCAAAAGAGATTTAAACGTGATTGCACCCGCACGAATTACTGTTCTATTCTACTAGTTAGTTCAAATGTTTCGTGATCTTATCTTTCTTGTGTTCCTGTCCCCCCCCCCCAATCTTTTGTTGTGCCCACCCTGGATTGTCTTTTCAATGACAAACCTCATAAAAAGTAAAATAAAACAAATCCTGAACGGCATCACTTGATCGTACATTTGACATACGCTGATAAACTGTATATTATTTCAAACAAAAATGATTTCCAAAACAATTAGGCCCTATAAGTAAAAATTTATTTTTGGGGAAATCTCCCCCTCTATGACAGAGCTACACTCTTTTTTTCTATCAGATACTTTTTAATAACATCAAATTATAGCCTCCGTCCACGCGTGATAGAAACGAAATGAGCAGAGCACAAAACCCCCCAAACGTTTACGTACAATATTGCACTGACAAAATCTAATTAGTTCGCCTGACGTGAGTTCGCTATAAGAAGAACTTCCTGAAATCGATCGATATTTTTTTCCCCCTCTAACATTTCCACGTTATATAACAAAGATGTGAAGTGGGTATTAGGGCCTAGTCTATTATCGATTTATTCTGACTCTCACTAATACATAAAACCTTGCTTTGGTGAAAGCCCCCCATATTGCGCGTAAGATGGTGGTTGGTTTGCTTTGACGAAGGGGGTTGACCAAAACAAAACACGGTTGCAGAATGGCGCGTTTTCCATACTATTTGGATGTCATCGTCTGTTTGTGCTTTCTGGTGCCGTATTGGGCCGTAGAAGTTTGTGCGGATACAAGGTAAATTTTGCTTTTCCATTACAAACTAATTCTCACTACGCTAGACCACGTAACCTGTGACATCACATGCTTACAAAAAGAGACACAGAGCCTGGACTTCTTGCAGGCACGATTTGTATACAACGCAATGAAAGAAAACTTCAAATCTGACATTTTGGTCTGTCTGACTGTTATCAACTTTTGATATGAAGAAGAAAGGGGGAACTTCGTAAAACTTGTTCAGCTCTTAATTTCATAACTCTTGAATTTATGTGGAAATTATGACACAAAATGTAACATTTCCCATATGAGCAGTGTTTCGCCTGCCAGAAAGGCCCTGGAATGTTCTCTTTTTGTAAAGAAAGGTTACATAGTCTACAGAATACATGTAAGCCATAAAAAACAACAAGGTGATGTACGCTCAAGTGGTAACCATTCCCACTAGGAAGTCGTACGCGGTGTATACAATCTGATGTGAATGTTTCGAACTTTGTAATGATATTGTAAGTTTGCTCTTCCATAAAGAAGTATTCATACTTTCTCACTACTAAGTCAGTGAAATCGGCAGAACCAATTTCAAGTAATGTATACTAGATACTAATGCAGACCAACTAGGTAGTCTAAATACATGAATTATACAACATATGGCAAACATCTCAAACCTAAGAGTTTTTTTTTAGACTCATTAAAGAGCTGTTTGTGTCTGCATACTTTTAAGAGTTGCGCTGAGGATTAAGCCCCAGCTCAACATTGGTAAGGAAGAAAAACATAAATCTCCTGAAGACGAACAGAGCATACTGTTCGAAACGTCGAGACCACAACGGCTCTTCTCAGAGCCACCACTCCTTCCTAAAAGAGTTAAATTACATGGTTGTACCCGCAAGTTTACTACTATTTAATTATAGTTCCTTATTAAAAATATAAATGTTCACATATTTACATATACCTTACATGGTTTAATTAAAGATAGAAAACTTTCCTTGGAATATTTCTGCTGGAGATGGTATCGTTTTTGAATAATAAATGAAAAAAAACATCACAAATTCATTTTCCTCTCACGTGAGACCAAAACTCTGCCCAAGAATACTTACAAAAAAATAATATGACGGATGCATTCTCTACGTTTTCTCACAAATGAAACAACGAAATTAGCTGATATTTTCACAGGTTGGTTTTATCATTATCACATATATCTTGATTTGTGCAAAGAATTGAAGCATTTTCAGACACTTTACCAATGATGAGCGGGCCTTTAAGTTACAAATTGAAATTCGAACTACATGTTACTTTCATTTCCAAACGGCCCTTCAGACATATCGATCTCATACTTGTTGCAAATTTCATCCTGTCAGGAAAATTGTGCCGCTGGACTGGTGTATAATTCTTAAATCTCGTCTGTACTGTTAATACTCTCCTTTATTCAGAAAAACGTTTCCAGGCCTACACAGTAAATCTTTAGTTCGGTCATAACAACCACGGTTATAATTTTATAATTCCATAGAGTCACAGATTATTCACGCATCAAAATCAATACCACCACGAGGTGTTTTGTTTATACCCGGTCTATAATTTGTAGTAATTTCCATCACAACTATTTCATGGGTGATTTTTTTTTCGTTTGATATTTTTCAGTGATGCTGCCCCCCAGGAAACCAGCAAAGCTGACAATGTTTCCATCATTCTGAGTTCTCTTTTAGAAGGATATGATAAAAGATTACGTCCCAATTATGGAGGTAAGCGATTCCGTCTTCAGAGTCCTTCTTTTTATTCCTGTATCTTGGGTTTGTTTCTAAGGGTATTACTAAGGGTGTTTCGCATCATACAGGTTTGGTAATTTTCTACAATTGTTCGCTCTCCAAGAACTTCTCGAAACTAAGTGTGAATTTAATTAGTGTGGAGCAGTTTTATTTTGGAGAGGTTTTAAGTCCTTTCGTATGTGGATGAATACAATCGTTGAAAGACCAATACTGTATCATTGTTTTGTCGTCAACAAATCGGTAGAAAAGCTGTGACGTCTACCTTTAAAAAAATATCTCGACGGAAGTAAGACAATTCTGAGTCACCAAGTCACACATTAAAAATGATAAAACCAGACAAACAACACCATATAATTATAAAGTTCCTACTAAGAAGATCAGTCAATATCAAAGGAGCAATTGGAAGTACTCAACAACAGATGTGACAATTTCAGTACACAACCCTTTATGTGCAAGACAGACAAGCAATTTATCTGATACAAAGAGGTCAAGAATGATTAATAAGAACTCCAAGGAGAACGGAGTACACAATTAAATTAATTTGAATGATGTATCATTGTGCAGCAGTTAGACCGATTGATTCGCTTGTATATGGTCTTATTGTTTATCTTGGCGTGGCATGAACTGGTACTTTTGTTAAATTTAGAAAGTCAGTCTTAACCATTTCGTCAACGTTAATGTCCCAATAAAGACAGGGTTCTGGGATATGAATATTCATTCCATCAATTTTGGTTTCAAGAAGCATACCATGGAATTAATCCACTGATGTCTTTTCTGATGTTGATGTCATGTCTAAAATCTTCTACATGTTGAGAAATACTTACCTTATACGACCTAATGTAGTTTATATTTGAAAGTTGTTATTTTGGTCTATTTAATGAACACGTGGTTTTAGCAAGGGGTGTCACATACGTAGTAGTTTTTAGTCATGTCGGACAATACTTCACACAAGGACATTACGACTTTAAGCACTGTTTTAAACAATAATTTTAATAATATTCGCATCATAAACACTTTTTACAGCTTCACGTCAATAAGTTACCATACATTAAAAAAAACCTTAATTGGCAAATTTACTGCGTAAGGAATGTTCATGTAATTAAGTTTAAACCAATCACAACCTTTTAAAAACCATCCCTTAATAAACAAGTGAATTACACCAAAAGAATCAAATGGAAAAGACATCTTAGATTTTTTTTTCAACGGGAAAGGCAACTGTTGTCAAACCAGACGTTATACTTAATTGTCATTTCATAAAGGTGGAACACTAGAGACATTGTTACATCGTTACCAATTATGAAACTTTTTGACCACATCACCATAGTGTACTTCGTAAATATTGCTTTACAGAGAATAAGGACACCAAACGTGAATCATAAAAAGGTTTTACTTGGTTACTGTGGTGTAAAATAAGTGTTATACAGTGCCTGCACTGATGTAACTGGGACGCCATAGGTGTGACATTTGGTGTCCCCGTGACTTCGTGACATATGTCCTTAAATTTCTCATATAAAACAAAAATGATAATACTGAAAAATGTCACAAACTGTGGCCCACCATCATGGAATGACCCAGAGATAAAAGCGGTTCAGGCAATGTTTCTCAAGACAATCGACACCAATCAGTACCAAGTGTTTCCATCCAAAGTTGTTATCGATTCTCGTCCATGGGAACCATGTTATGTTTTGCATAAAAATGCTAAATATTTGCCCTCTTGTAATCTTGCCAATAACAATGTAGTCTTTAGCGCCACGACACATTTCTCATTGATTTAAACACTACTCTTTTTGGTCGAACCGTATCTCTGAAAACACAATGGTACAATGGGAAAGAAGACGCATTTTCTATTTGTACCTCCTGTTCAATATATATTGATTACTATAAGAAAAGAGGTAGAGGAAGACATGAGTGAGAAAGGTCGAGAGAAACTTAAACACTTTTCTATGTTAAAGTTGAAGATTTTCTTTGAACGAACTTTGATAGATAAAGCTGTTTCAAACTTTTGCTTGACAAGGAAAATGCACAGAATACATTTAACGTGCGCAGCTGTTTTTTACATGGCTGATGGGCGTGAGATGATGCCAGGATTATGATAATAATTTATTTTTTTAGTTTTTAATTAGTTAGCACTTATCATTGGTGGATTGTTTCCAGCAAACCTTAAATGAAAGCTTTTAACTTTTTCTCGAATTCATAAATCTCAAACCTATAAATACCAATAGTGTGGCGACTTTGGAATAAACAGTTTGAAACTATCATAATATTTCAATTAAAGAAAGAAAAGTTTAATGGATCGGGATTTGAATCTTCGACCTCTGGATTTACGTAACCAGTGTTCTACCATCTGAGTTATCTAGCCCTCTGTTGGTGGTTTCCCATGTGGTTTATTACAAAATATTGTCTTTAAAATTGGGACAACCTCCCTGGGAGGACAATATCCCACATTAATTAAAAAAAGAAGAAATGAAGAAGAAGAACAAAAAATATATCTCTTTTTTTAAAAATAGAATAGTTCATGAATTTTTAACTTCAATGAGTTTTCTAGCCCTATGTTGGTGGTCTTCTCGTGTCGACTGGTTCAAGTTTCCAGGTTGAAATTCATTTAGTTACATTTGACATTATCACATTCCGAACATAAGTTTAATATCTGTTAAAGTTGTCATCAACAACCGTGCAAAACGTTATTTTAGGCTAAACATCTGCTATTATTCACTGTTTTTATTAGGTGATCCTCTACCAGTCAACATCAGCATGTATGTCTACAGTTTGGGACCTGTATCGGAAGCCCAGATGGTATAATAAAACTGTTCATTGTCTTATTTTAAACAATATTAGTAAAAACCACGCCCATAACGTGAAGTTGACATAATATGCTGCTCACAGGACACGAGCCCACGTCACATGAAATGCAGTCCAGGTCCCAATTTCATATAAGTGTTCAAGAAAATGTTGCCTAACAAGGTTTGGTAAAGCAAAAATGACAATCGTGTCGTGGCCGAGCGGTTTATTGCATTGGACTCAAGTTTTGGCGGCTAAGTCATCAGGATGTGAATCCCGGTCATGACACTTGTGTTCTTGAGCAAGACACTTAACTATAATTGCTTCAAATAGGGGAGGCAGTTATGTGTGTCTCGCAATGAATACATTTACCCCTCCCTGTTCTTAGCTGTGCTGTAAAGAGAGACTTGCGTTTATATCTCTCCATGTCTTGTTTCTGCGCATGGGCGAATTGCATAAAAAGGGTGTCATTTACATATTTTACATGATGACATAGTATTTTGGCTGGTAACCTTATTCTGGTAAGCCTTAATTGGTTGTGCTTAGCTATTTTGTGTGCATAAGTAGCTCTATAAAATTAGTCCCTGATGTTCTGCTATTATGCAACATAACGCAATGGGTTCAATGAATTTACTTCAATGTTTATGTTGTCTTGAAGAAGCAATTCATACCAACAAAACTCAGATAAGTACACATCGAACACACATGTGGGGGAATATATATATTGAATATTAAGTTGTCATGCAAATTAATAACTTTACAACTTCTATAAAATAACCAACCCATGATTTCCATTGATCACTAACAAGTACTTGTTAGATTTTCGGGCATAGCCCCGGATCATCTTTTATTTTAAATGTTTTTAGTTAGACTTATTTGAAAAAATTTACTTCCAAAACATAAAGAAAATCATTTTCCTCAAAATCCACGTTAAGCAGATAATTGTTCATAAGTAGAGTGATAAGATTTTGGTCCCTGCCATATCCAGCAATACACCATGGACCTGTACTTCCGTCAACTGTGGACCGACGAGAGGCTGAAATTCCCGGGCGACATCGTCAATGAACTCTCACTGAACTCCGAGATGGTGGATAGACTCTGGGTACCAGACACATACTTTGTCAATGAGAAATCGGCGCGGTTCCACGACGTCATCTATAAGAATACGCTGATCAGAATCAGGCAGAATGGAGATATATTGTACAGCACCAGGTAATAAATATTGGACGATTAAGGGTTCTGTACCAACTTGGGCCTATATGATTTATGGGTCGGAGAGAACTTTGTTACACCATGGTATTAGATTGTGAATTTTTATTGGTCGAGAACCAACACGTGACATAATACAAAATTGCACGTCTTCACATGTTGTCGGGGTCCATTACCTAGATCGTCCTCAGAAAATTCATTTCATCGTCCCCATGGATATGTATATTGAAGTTAACAATACACCCGAGAAAGAGGTAGGTAATGTCGCTCGCGTCCATTGCCTAGATCGTTCTCAGAACATTATTTCATCGTCCCCATTGATCTGTACAACCAGATTAGCGGTACTACCTGAGAAAGAGGTTACTATGCACGCTACTTTACTTTCGATATGATGCTCGCGATAGGGACCAGTTGATACAATTTGGTTGATAAAGAATTTGCCATCTCCGCACTTTTGTTGAATTGAATATTGTCGTCTGCGAACTATGTCGGTAAGGGCCTTTTTTAACAATCCTGCAATCTAATACCATGGTATAACAAAACAATCGTCTGCTGTGATGTGGTCCATGCTGTTTTGGACACCATTGGGGGCCGATGGCACCCTCGGCTTCGACTCGGGTGCCATCTGCCCCCTCGGGTGTCCAAAACAGCGTGGACCACATCACAGCAGACGACAGTTGTATAATGTGAATTTGTTGCGACTTGTTGCTTGTTGTTGGTGCTTCTTCTTCTTGTTGTTATTTGGTGCTTGTTGCTTTTGTTTGTTGTTGTTGTTGTCAACTTGTCGCTAACTTTGACTTGTTTAAATAATTAAAAACAGTTGAATTACTTGTTCACCCTGTACAGGTTGACTGTTACTGCAAGTTGTGCCATGAACCTTGCATACTTTCCTATGGACCAACAACGCTGTTCACTCACGATGGAAAGCTGTAAATATCAATCTCTTTCTATTTATAAAAGAATCACAAAAACTCTTCTCATTTCTTAAAGGTGACACTTCCATTGACTTGTGCACACGAGGAACCCTTTCCACAACCCTTTGTTGCTAAATATTCCCTCTTCTAAAATGTTGGTTTTATAGAATTTCTTTTATATAGAATTTCTTCTCTGAACGAATTTTGACAGACGGTGATGTTTCAAAACGAAACACTTTTGCATATGCCACGGACAATGCATAAAATACATGTAACATGCAAACATTTGTACATGGCTGATGGACGTGAATTATTGTCGGGATTCCGACAACGATTCATTTTTAGTTTTTAAATTTAGTACCACCAATTGGTAGATTTTTTTTTCGTGCAATACCTTAAATGAAAGCCTGTAACTTTCTCAAATCTATGCAGTTAGCTATTACAAATTTACATCTAAATTTTGGGGTAACATCGGTCAAAAATCCGAGATAACATAGCATCTTTAATGTGATGTGTCACCCTAATGCAGAAAAAAAAGCTATAGCATCGGATAAAATAACCTGTCGCTAATTTGAAGCGAGAGTAACCAGAAGTATTGCATGGATAAAACTATCAATTTGCCAGAGTGATCAAGTTCTATAGTTCCTCATGAAGTAAATGGTAAACTTTGCAATTGGGTATACCTTTCAGTCATACAACGAGGCATTTAGGTTGGTTAGCAGTTTACAGTATATAGTTTCCACTTGACGTCACACAAGTTAGAGTCGGCCATCTTTACGGGCAAATGAAGTATTTTTTGAACGCACGACTATACTTTTTTGCGTATTAAACCGAGTGCTGAACACGGGAGTTTTTGTCAAATTCCTTGCATGATTGATCGGTGAACCACTCGGCAGCTCAAAGACAAATCCCAAGTTGCCCCAAAGTTTTTTGTTTAACTTCCGGTTACAAAGCTCGCATACGTTGAATAATAGTGTGTAATATCATTTTTTTTTTAACGCCCTTTATCTTTTAGATACTTTCTTTCAAAGACTATAGGTCTTCTCAGAATTAAAAGTTTCTGTCATAAGAAAGGCTTAACAAAGATGGAATGGATGATTTTTAATTACACACAAGCTTGTGGCAATGGAGCCGGAATTAGCGAAAACGTTGCACCTGCAGCACATACGCATGCGTGTGACGCAATGACTTACCAGCAAGATTGACGATGACTCCCAAAATGGCGTAACCAAAATCACTGTGAAAAAATGACGTCAGGTGAATTGGATCAATGACTAACTTCATTTCCAAGAAAAGACAACACTATAACTGAATAAAAGTTTTTATTTTTAGTAATAAGAAATTAATATATATACATTGCAGACGCTTACAGCGATAGGAATGTCTATTATCATTGGATGCCAACATCACCGATCTACGTTGACCCTGCTGTTACTCTTCCACAGTTCCAGTTCCTTGGGAACAGCCATCGTACCAACCTGGCAGTGTATTACGGTAAGTGTCGTTATATCAGAGATAGAACCGCTGTAAACGATCATATCCCACTGATTTGGTGTCAAGAAACGTTTTAGTAGAAACTACATGATACTTTGGGTTCATCGACTTATTTTGTTATTAGTCACCTTGAAGAATTTTGTACGAATTGTTGCGTCAAAGAACTTTGTAAAAACATTTGGCCTCAATATTAAACACATTGTTTCGCATTTTTTTTAATAATCTTGTTTGTCGTTTCAGTTGATAGATTGTTTAGTGTTGGTTTTCCTACTCTAATTAAATTTCATTAACACGCATTTCAAATTCACGCACTTTCCCTATCTTCCAAACTAGTGTTTCTTGTTAATTAGCTACTGTTGAATTTAATTTCGTTTTCGTGCACACATGATTTCATTCTTCTCCTCCAGGTTCACTTTAGTCATTCTAGTTCATTTATAGACATTCAGGACTACATTTTCACCATTCTTCAGTTGAATTTCCACTAGCTATTTACAACTGATTAAAAAACATGGCTGACCAGTCTCTTGCTGGTGGCTTTTACGAAACTGAACGATCTTTGCGACCTGATAAATTTGAATGATCCTATTTGACCAGAGAATACTGGACTGTTGTAAGTTAATTGATCATTTTGACTGTTGAATGCTGATGCAGCGAGGCATTCAATTTCAAACAGGTGTTTAATTGAATGATTTTTGTTTTTATAAATTGGTTGGGAAAACCTATAGTTTTGAATAGTTTTAACAATTGTTAGGTCCGTTCTCTTTGGTAAAATGGATGATAGACACTAGCTCCTAAACTTGGAGTGAGTGGAGGCTATGAGAGAAGAAATAGCAGTCCATTGGTCAGGGTCAGGTTCAGGTTCAGGGTCGCCTCGCCTCGCCTCGCCTCGCCTCGCCTCGTCTCGTCTCGTCTCGTCGTGTCTTGTCTTGTTCCCTTACTCTCTCGACAACTGCAATGGGGGTTGTCAGCAGATTTTCAAATGGCCCAATGTGTCGGGTTAGGTCACTTTATTGTTTGTCTCTTGATAACCAATCAACCCCTTCCCAATTAGGGGATGATTTCCCAAAGTGAATGCGAGCTGATGTTCCAGTCATTGCTATAACTTCTGTCATTCTTGTAGCTCAAAATGAACTCTGTCTCATAAGAAAGGGTTACGCCACTAAGGGTGATAATGATAACAATTTGGAAGCACTACACGTTTGGTTGGGCGTCTACAGGCCCCCTTGGAGCATCAGGCTGCCGGGTCAGATCAGTCCCTGAACTGACACCCCAAAGACGGTCTCTTCGGTCTTTAAAAAAACCATATCAATATTACATATCCAGCGATTGATTACATGAATAAGAGAGTGGGAAGATTATTTAAAGGGATTCAATTTATAATACAGCGGCCACAAAATAAAATGTGATATTCCCATTGCGTGGTTATGTCACTGACTTTTACAATTAGGGTTCTTATCAATTGAATTGGGTAAGAGGCCACTTTTTAAACAAATCGGGTAGAATGGGGAACCTTACCTTGGCAAATTGCGTTCGATTAAAAGGATGAAGTGTGGCGAAATTATAGCTTTCGTTTAAATTTTTTTCATGTTTCTTTCCATTTTATTTCTGCCCATTTAATTCTTATGGTTTTATGTAGTTTTTACTCTTGCAAGACTTGGTAGTGATTCACAACTTTGTTTAAGACGGCGATATTTGATAAATTAAGATTTCTCAGGAGGATTGGTACCAGTGCCAGTACCAACCATGGAGGTAGAAGTACAAAGAGACACAATCATCGATAGATCACAACCCACAGCTCATTTGCATTTGGGGAATACAATAGGTAACGCACGACAGACGCCGTCTTTATGGGGCGCTTGGGTTTTGGATTTGAGTATTCTCATTATTCTACGCAGCCGCGTGGGTTCACCGACCAATCATGCAAGGAATTTTGATAAAACTCCCGCATGTCTCAAACGATATTAACGCATTACACCCAGTTGTTTCTTCAAAGATCAGAAAATGATTTGCCAGTCAAAGATGGCCGACTTAACACCGTATGACGTCATGCGGGAACTTAACTACACAAGTCCAACTAAATAAACCAGCAGGACTTCAAAACTTTGATCAGCCTCTTGTTAAGTTCTTTCTATCACTAACTTCATTACAGACGCCCGCTCGTCACCATTACCCAAAGACTATACTTCTGTGTCACAAAACGATCATGTACCCGTACATTGTTTATGTACAACGCACGCACACTGTAAAAAATAGTTAGTCAATCTTGCTTATAAATTGGTCAAAATGACTAAGTTTGCCTAGTCCTGTGTCTCTGACTAATGTACTGTTAGCCAGACTAATCTTGTATTTGCTGTGACTAATCACTATAAGTCAAAACTTTAACCCGTGACTAGAATTTTGTTTGGACTAAAACGATTTAGTCAAAATGTTGGGTTTTGACTAATTTTGACTGGTCTGAAGCTACGGTGCTTTGACTAAGTAAGATTGGTCATGTTCCCGCCTTAGATGTGTAAAAAATATAAATTGCCTGCGAATTAGCAGGATGTTGGTACCTGGCGACTACGTCAATGTATAGTTAGTGCGTAACTTGGGTTTTTAGCTTGTACCCGTTAACTTGCAAACTACAGCATGCATGCGTATGATACTCGCCCGTTCGGCGTGATACATACACTTCACAGGGCAAGGTGTAGGCTCAATCCAGGCTCTGACCAGTCTCAGAAACAAGGTGAGAATATTTGTTTTCCCGTTACATTTTTAAAACTGTAACATACTATGACCCAAATGACTCCTCAGCCAGAGGGAGACCGTTACATTGACGTTAGTCTACAATCATATTGTGGAAAAGTTGTTGGTGTTTTTGGTCACAACTCTGGATGCATAGGCCAGCACTTACGGCGGCTAGGCCTTGCATTATGTGTCAAAATGGAGCATGCAGGCGAAGTTGATCACTATGTTCAAGTTTAAAATCTCTGACTTTCACCCCATAATTAATATTGCCAGACTGAGAATTTAATGTAGAACACTTTAATGAAAAGTTTGTATATTTTCAAGATATAGCGACTGTAAAAGGACGAAACAAAAAAGCTTGATGTTGTTGTTTTTCCAGTGGGGCTACGGCGTGTGTATGTGTACGTGCACGCCCACAAACGATGGGCCTAATCATTGTAGTTTGTATGCACACATTATGTGCAAGGCCTTTTTATTCCTGACTGATGCCAACTAGGCAAAATTTAAATTGTTGCTTTGACTAATGCCATTAGTCAAATCAACGAATGACCTAAAGTGGAGTACTGGACCAAGATTAAAAGTCGCTGGACTAAGCCAAAATGTTGCTGGACTAAACATTAGTCGTATGAGACATCTTTTTAGTCAAGTCACTGGACTAATGTAAACTAGTCACATTTCTGACTAAAACCTTAGTCATGCTCAGACTTTTGACTATTTAAAATTAGTCGTGTCAGACATGACGCTGGACTATTTTTTTTTAGTCAAATTGACTAATTATTTTTTAGAGAGCACCGGTCAAAGGTGATCTTTCGTGGCATTTGTTTGTCACGAGTTGACAAGTAGGTGCCTTTAACCAACTTAAAGGAGAGGATATTAATCCCACCCAAACCCTCACTAAATCATAAAGTAATACCAATATAGGAACAATCAATCAGTCGGTAGTACTGATTGGCCAGCAATTGCCTCCTCAAAAACCAGAATTCTTGCGCTTTAAGCTCCATTGTCTTAAAGCGTGGGGATATTTTGGGTAATTACTCCAAAAATAAATTACCATAAAAAGTTACTTGGTGGGGAGCAACGGAGAGCTGTTGATAGTATAAATTATTGTTCGAAACAACTGCCTTTGAAGTAACGTAGTTTTTGAGGAAGAAGTAATTTCTCGCTAATAGAAGATTTTATGATGCATTTTTTGTGTATGCATTCACGCACTCACAATGGGTTTGCATTGTTGCGTCACTCATTCTGTTAACACTCATTCTGTTTACAAGAAACGCCGGCAAGGTAGTGTGCCTTTTGCTTTCTTTACCAATCAAGTAGTGGTTATGAAACAGAAATTCTGCTAACGGACGCATTGTCTACTTACATGTTTTATGAAATAGTGTCTGTTAATCACAAAATTTTGCCTATATAAGTCACAAATTATTTTAAAAGAAATTAACTTCCTCCTGTAAAAAAAGTAAAAGATTTAACTTATTCCTGTATACTTCCCCCGCAGTGGGTAACTACTCTCAGCTGATTGCAGATTTCTACCTTGGTCGTGAGATCTCCTACTACCTGATTCAGACCTACATGCCGTCCACCCTCATCGTTATTGTATCCTGGGTGTCATTCTGGATACCGCGGTCTTCTACTCCAGCCCGTACCGCTCTGGGGATCACCACCGTACTTACCATGACTACACTCATGGGTAATGCCGGTTCGTCCCTGCCCAAACTCTCATATGTTAAGGTAAAATCGTCACATTTTATTATTTTATTTTTTTCTTCATAAGGAATCGATTTCCATTTCTACTTCTACTTCTATTTCGTTACTCGGCAGAGTCCATAAGGTCAGCGAGCAATTATAGTTAAGTGTCTTGCTCAAGGACAAAAGTGCCGGGACCGAGATTGAACCCACATTGTGATGACTCAGCCACCAGAGCTTGAATTCGGCGCGTTAGACCGCTCGGCCTCGCCACGATCAGACACCCTTTTGCGCAGAGATTTTAAGGAATGTTACAAAACTTATAACAATCTTAATTTTACATTACGAATCCATAACGAACGATATCTGACAAGGGCTCAGTTTTATTTTTTCCCTCAAATTTTATGCAATTTTTAACCATTTATATTACAGAGGGAGAAGGTTTGCCTGATGAGCAGAGATTACCAAAACAAACGTGTATAAAAACATAAATGAACGGTGATACTAAAGAATAAAATAGTAAACAGATGAATTCTACAATATACTTTCCCATTGTGTTCAAGTGTATGCGCAACATTAGTAAGGTTGTGTATTATTTGGTTTGCGGTAACACCATGTGATTATATCTACTTTGCTATATACAGTAGATTGTTCTGTGAGAACTTGTCTTGCTATTATTCTACTACCGCGGAGTAGATTTTCGGAATTCGGGAGAAAATCTACTCCGCGGTAGTAGAATAATAGCAAGACAAGTTCTCACAGAACAATCTACTGTATATAGCAAAGTAGATATAATCACATGGTGTTACCGCAAACCAAATATACATTGATTCCTCACCATGCAATATAAATCCTATATTAGTTAGGTTGTGATTGCAAAAGTTCACAAATTTGCACGTACATAGAACTTACATGATACAAAAATAGGCATTGTGGAAAACTTAATTGAAATACATTTTTTTGGATAAATGTGTAAATGATTAGTTTTGATCTCGCGAGCCAAAACCAGGTGTTTGAAAACAGTGAAAAGATGTAAGTTTTTTCTCACTATTTTTTTCGTGACTCTGATGACAGAATGAGCTTAAGCTTTTCCACGTTTGTGTATTTTATGTGTAGACCTATAATATTGTGTCTTGTACTGGTCATGCTTTAACCCTATCAGGACCCGGGGAGGGCACAATATGGCCCCTACCAATTTCCCCCCGTAACTTTTTAACGCTTTGTCCGACCACCGCAAAATTTTCTGACTTTTCCCAAAATATATCTAGGATCATATTGGCAAAATATAATTTATACCAGTTTCCATTGCAATCATTTGTTTGACCGGTCCTGATAGGGTTAAGGTATAAAAACAAGTTTTTAAAAAATTACAACTTTACAGTTCTCATATAAAACCTCCACGAGTTGTTTGTTTTGTGTTTATCCCTGATGCGCAGGGATTTTATAAACAATTGTATAAAATAAAAACCTGACGATAGTAACAACATAAAGCAAAACTTTACAAATCTGATTTCCACCAAACAGCTAAGAAAAGAAGCATTTATGATAAAGATTGTAATTATTATTCCTTTAAGATCGGGGGAGATAGCATCTACAAATGATGTATTAGCCTCCGCTTGTCCCCCCCCCCCCACCCACTCCCATGATCATGTCTAGTTACGCATCTGTTTATTATCTCTTTAATTAAGGAATTGAGCGCTAATTAACAAGTATAAGATATGTTATGTTTCGTTCAATCCAACAGTCAATTGATATTTTCCTGGGAATGTGCTACTTCTTTGTCTTCGCTGCACTACTGGAGTTCGCTCTGGTGAGTTATTACGAGAAGCCACGGTTTAAGGAGGCGAGAAGAAGGATAAAAGAGGCTAGAGACAATGGCAACCAGTCGCCAGTATCTAAGAGCACTGGCTCACCTTGCAGCGTCTACAGCGTTGACAAGAAGCACAACGAAATTGTAAGTTAATATTTTCATTTCGTTGTTTAAAGTTGCATTGCCCGACTTCGCCCTTTTCTATTTACCAGCTTTTTTACAGGCTTACTCACTTCATAGCGACTTCCGTATTTTGCCAGTTCTGCAGGGTACCTTATTTGGTTCAACATTTATCCGCTGGATTTTGAAAACGATGACGTTTTTAATGTATGGATTTCATGGCAAAACATTTCAACATTTTTGTTTAGCGTTTTGACATCGTTTTTTCCAGGAGATAACATTCGTCAATGAGAATGCGGTGAAATCAGCTAACTATTCCAGCTCGGACTTGGCGAATCGAGGAGGTGCTAGACGATCCTCGTACATGCGAGCCGCAGACCGAGGCTCACCCCCCGCCAAACCCATGAGACGCCAAACGCCAAAGGACATGAGTAAATGTGAGGAGATGTGCGGACCAAGCTGTGCTACCTTCGGTGAGGCCGGTATCGATCCCGGAATGGTCGACCAGAGGTCACGGAAAGCGTTCCCGTTTGTGTTCCTTGTATTAAACATTGTGTATTGGGGTTACTATATAGCGGTAACCAGCGGTGGGGTCGATGACCTAATTGCCGAGGTCATGAATGAATCTTAACATCACGTTTTATCTACAACGATTTCTATTGGTACTACAATTCGAAAAACAAAGCTGCATCAACAGATCGTGACGAATGTGTCAAAAATCACAACATTTTGCATTTTTTCCCAATTTATTGACATACTCATTGTTGTGAACATTTTAAGCAAATTGCAGGACCTAGGACGTAACAGGTTCGTAATTACACTAATTAGTATGACCGACTGATTACACTTTGCGTATTCACGAGCCGCGCTGACAGGGTGCCAAACACGCATACTCTGACTTTTGTGACGAAGTTGTTGACCTATTTCAGTTTACTGTTTTCACGAAGTGACGAATGTGTTAAAAATGAATAACCCGATTGCAAGATTGAAAACATATTGACAGTTCTGTATGTTTGGAGGGAAAATTTAAAAGAAGAAAAAACAGCAGTTCAACTTTAATTAAACACGATCTTTCTCTAAATACGGAGTTGTGACCGTGTTGGAGATTCGTCACTTCGCGAAAACGGCGAGGTGATCAAGTGAGATCATTTTGAAATGACAAAAAGAACAAGTTTACTGACGGTGGTACAAAGTCAAAATAGGGTCATGTGACAGTTAAACATTGTTGGAAAATGGTCTACCGAAGTGTTTCTTTTGCGTCCAGTGCCGTCGGTTGTCTTAAGGTCGCCTGTCAAGATTACCTCTTTGGTGAGGTCTTTGCGCCTATGTGCATTCGAATTAATCTGGAGAAGCGATTCCATTTGGCAGGAAGATGATGAAGCTTATTCAAAGAGAGAGATGTTTTGAAGAAAAAAAAATGGGGTTCAAAAAAGGTGTTTAGTGATGTAAGTAATACTGGCAAGGACATCGTTGTGATAAATGCGATATACGTGCGAGGTTTTGCCAAAAAAAAAAAGAGAAAAAAATACAAAAAAAGAAAAATAACTTAATTATTACGTTTTGTGAGCGGGCAAGCTATCACCCAAAGTGTTAAAATTCAACCCAGAAACTAAAAACAAATATTCCACCTATTTATACAACAATATTTAACATAAATGAGAAAACATATACATAAATAAAATATGTTGCATATGATATGTTGCTATCGATGTCAATATCACAGTATTATGAGTGTAAACTTGAAACAAAATGAATTGTTTGATTGCGCAATCGCGTTAATCAAGAAGATAATAACTCAAACAAATGGATATGTATATAATGTAACTCAAAACACTTTTTAATTCACTGGACAGACCTGACAACAAATGTCGCTTCCATAAAAACAGACCCATCTTGTTTTCAGTTTGACTCCATCTCCAAAAAGGGTCACCCTTATCCCAGAGTTGGTCTGACACCACTGTGACCCAGGCCCGGGTCAACTCTGATTAAGGGATTTGTTTGACAACAAATACAATATTGATAAAGAATAGTAGATTTGTGGTAACACCATAAATATCTAGCGTGTGGTCCTAAAAAGAGCAAATTTTGTAACAACTGGACGTTTCGATCATCATCTGAGTATATACTGACCACAGCATCTCGATAACAGTGACAGGTTTTGCATAACTTTTTAGTTTTCTGTATTGTTTTCCACACCACAAAAAGAGTCAAATCCTACATTCCACAAATTATTAGCATTTTTAAAACGCAGACATAATACAAGCTTGAAGAAAAATCTTTCAGGTACAAACTAGAAAAAAGGCAAAATCAACAAATAAAATAAAAACCAAAACGTCTTTGTCTGCATGTTTTTCAGCCATATCAAAATTAATTGAATTTAGGCCTAAACATTTTTATTTTTAAAATAATTTCAATGAGTTGTAATGCAACGAGCGACGGGAATAATTGCCGATTTCAAATTTGTTTGTTTATTCGTTTGTTTGTTTGTTTGTTTGTTTGTTTTTTTGTTATTGAGGAATGTAATATATAATTGATATTCTGACATCTAACTTGTTTTATTTGAGAGGGGACATGGGAAGGCAAATGCTGTATTTTTGAACGAATTGATAATTTGCAGGTAATTTGCAGGTGTTCAATTTTGTTTTTCTATTTTGTGTAACTTTACTACCAAAAAAAATGAAATAAAAAAAAATACAAAAATATCTGATATTACATGAGAAAAAGCATTCCTGTAATTGTTTTAAAGTCAATTGCGTTCAAAAGATGTATTAACACCACGTTGCAACTACCTTTCTCTTGTTCCCGCAGTATTTGAATCAGCCTCGATTTGGTTACATTGGTTTGAAAGGGAGCAACGAAACAAGGTCAAAATGAACCTCATGCCTCCAACAAGATGTGCATGTAAAAGCCACAGTGTGTTATATATTATCAATGTACTTATGCTGCATATCGATTTCTGTGCACTTTCTGAGCATGATCGCCCACAGCTTCCGCTACCTGACGCGTGTATTGAACTATTTTTCATGAAGACACCTGTTTGTTCCTGTTTGATGATGAAAACATTGATACTTTGTCAATTATGTCAGTGGATGTAAGCCCGGGAATGCCCGTGGTTGTGACGATAGTCATCTTTCTAAAACGCTGGCTCGGATCTTGCTCCCTTTCTCCATTCTTTAACCGATCAAAACACTGATTGAGCTTTTTTTTTTAATAAAGTGTTTAACTTACAGCGTTTTTCCATAGGTGCCTATTATAGATTTCTAAATAATGGAGAGAAGCAAACTTGATCAGACGTTTTGGGGCATTCGATGTTATCCGTCTCCCTTGTATTTCCTGATAAGTTTCTCTCTTTGTCGAGACTACTTTTTAGAGTGACCGCAATCGTTCACTGCAATCTCAATTTGACAAAGCAAGTAAATTCTTGAGTCAATTGTCTGTGGGAGAGTTCGATTAAACAATAGTCACCTTAACGTGTTCTTCTATGCAAATGTATGGTAGAAAGTAGCCCTGAATATGAATCTGTACAACTGGTACAGAGTCCAAGCTGTCAGGGACCGATTCTGGAGCGGACAATTTTCAGAGCCCCATAATTCGAAACTTACCTGTGAGAACCTACTAATCTCAACGGATTATTACATTCCATGGCCACATACATTTTTTTTAGCGGGGGGTTTCGAAGTAGGATATTCCTCATAAATCGTGAAATAATTCAGACTTCAACGTTAAAAAGGTTTTCGTTTCGTTCGTTCTTTCAAACATGCCTTCCGTGGGTACGCGTACATAGCGTGTTGGCGCAGGACCGTTGCGCCTATTTCGTCCGTATGTGTGCTGTGCTCTGTCAGTGTATACGGTGACGTGCAAACACACGTGTACTAGGTTTACGGGATGAACTGTGTTTAAAGTTTGCAGAAATGTTTAAAGTTTGCAGAAATGTTTAAAGTTGAGACCATAAATGGTGAAGTTATAAGCTGGTATATTTTCATTCAATACTGAGGCCATATCCGAATAAGCCATTTTCGAATTCGAAAGTGTACTAAACTGAAATACTTCTAGTTACAAGTTACTGCTTAAATTCATATTCCTCGGACTTTAGAGACAGATGCGAGGTCACTTGGGTTGGGCAAGCGTTTGTATATCAACCCCCAGATGAGCAAACCCTGGGAACGGTACAAGCCCTGGAGGCCTTACCTTTCGTATAAACATTATACTACCGTCCTGGACACGAGAGCCCATTTCTGAGGGGGGAATTACTTCCCGAAAATGACGGATTTATGAGGAATATCTGACGTCCAAAACCCACCGCCAAAAATTGTATGCTGCCATGGAATGTTAATCCGGTGAGATTAGTAGCTTCTTACCAGGTAAGATTTGAATAATGGAGCTATGAAAATTGTCCGCCTCTGAAACGGCCCTCGCAGCTGCGACTCTGTATCTGTGTACAGAGGAAGAGTCCTGTATATAAAACAAGTCCCTATATTATAGGGCTAGGCACGGTACCGTTGTGACATACACATTCATTCAGAATTATGCACGGGTGTTTGCCGTCTCTTGTGTAACTACGCAAAAGCTTGCCCGAATCATGACGTAACAAAGCTCTCTATAGTCTGAGGAGATCAAAATTAAGCTGTAACTTGTGACGAAGCACGTCATTGTACCAGACATACGTCAAATCTAACTCGCAAATGGCTTATTAGCGTCATTGACTGCGGCTGCGGCTGGATCGTCACTCACAGGCCCTTTTCGAATCCACAGCTTCGGCTTTGGATTCGACTTCAGGCTCCGTCCTTTCGTCTGAAGCCCTGAGCGCGTCAGCAAATCTAGCCAAGCTAGCCTGAGCCGAATCTGGAGCCGAAGCCGTGGTTTTGAAAAGGGCCATAATATTGGTACGGCCATGGCTGTACCGGTCGTAACGCCTCATACGGTACTGACAGTGATAAGTGGGAAATGAGGGGAAACATGAGGGAATAACTTACCGTTTATATCTGATTCTCTACCCTTCCCCTTCCCCTTCCCTTCAACCCCCCTCCCTTCCCCCTCTCTCTTTCCCTTTCTATGTTTTTGGGGGGCCTACAGCCTTAGCCCCCCCCCCCGATCCGCCAATGATAGAGCCGTGATATCAATCAGGGTATCTCATTGATAAGGGAAAGTACATCATTGATTAGAGTAGATTCATTTCCACATAGTTCTCGATAATCACCTCATTCGAACCACCTGTAAATATTTTCATCAAATTCGATAGTCTCGTTGTTTTGAATAAAAAAGCAACAATGGGAGACTTTGTAACGCTAGGTGGCAGCAGATATACCAAGTAAATTTCCAGTGCTTACGTAGTTCTGAGCATGCACACATCTTCTGTCAAAGTCTCTTATGCCTGGTCAGAGATGTTGTGCGTGTTTCTACTGGGCTTCTGTTGTAATCGAAATAAGTAACTCGATGTTGACATTATTCAGACGAAAACAGTTTCTTAAGATGATGGTAGTGGTATTGGAACTTTATAACCAATGAGCTTTCAGATTGAAACAAATCAGTGTTTTTGTTTGATAATGACCGATACTGTAGTTTAAAGCAAAGCCGTGTTCCTGATGGGATGTGTATCAACCTGTAATAGTTCAATGTTTAAACGATGGTCATCCAAGTGTAACACTTGAGACTTTGCAGCTTGTATTATATCAGACCCTGTTTTGTTTCTTCATCATTGCTTGTTTAACGGGTATTAAGAAACTAAAATCCCCCCCCCCAAAAAAATAAAAAATAAATAAATAAATAAATAAATAAATACAAAGGAAAAAACGACAGCAAGGCTCTTTCCTGATAACAAAAATGTAAATGAATTTGCATGGTGGCAAATACAATATATCAAGTTTTGCAGTAACACCATGTACATGAATAGGATTTGAAACTATGTATGGTAGAGATACAATCTAGTAAGGTTTGTGGTAACACCATGTACATAAGTAGGATTTGAAACTTTGCATGGTAACGGATACACAATATAGTAAGGTTTGTGGTAACACCATGAAGTTGAGTAGGATTTGAAACTTTGCATGTTGGAGAACACAATATAGTAAGGTTTGTGGTAACACCGTGTACATGAGTAGGATTTGAAACTTTGCATGTTGGAGATACAATCTAGTAAGGTTTGTGGTAACACCATGAAGTTGAGTAGGATTTGAAACTTTGCATGGTGGAGATACAATCTAGTAAGGTTTGCAGTAACACCATGTACATGAGTAGGATTTGAAACTTTGCATGTTGGAGAACACAATATAGTAAGGTTTGTGGTAACACCATGTACATGAGTAGGATTGGAAACTTTGCATGGTGGAGATACAATCTAGTAACGTTTGTGGTAACACCATGTACATGAGTAGGATTTGGAACTTTGTATGGTGGAGATACAATCTACACTGCAAAAACTGGGGTGTTAAATTGATTCTCTCGGTGTCTATATGTGACAACACCGACATGGTGTTAGTTATCCCCATTGCTTTATCATTGGTAAAATTAACACTATGTTGGTGTTGTCATATATTGATACCAAGAGAATCAAATTAACACCCCAGGTTTTGCACTGTAGTAACGTATGTGGTAACACCATGTACATGAGTAGGATTGGAAACTTTGTATGGTGGAGATACAATCTAGTGACGTTTGTGGTAACACCATGTACATGAATAGGATTTGAAACTTTGCATGGTGGAGATACAATCTAGTAACGTTTGCGGTAACACCATGTACTTGAGTAGGATTTGAAACTTTGCATGGTGGAGATACAATCTAGTAAGGTTTGTGGTACATGAGTAGGATTTGAAACTTTGTATGGTGGAGATACAATCTAGTAAGGTTTGCGGTAACACCATGTACTTGAGTAGGATTTGAAACTTTGCATGGTGGAGATACAATCTAGTAAGGTTTGCTGTAACACCATGTACATGAGTAGGATTTGAAACTTTTTATGGTGGAGATACAATCTACCTGAAAACTCTTTTATGAATTTTGGTGGTTCTGAAACACACTGAAATCACCTGTTCTGAAACACATTCCAGAGATTTCATTTAAATGGTGTTACCGCAAATCTGACTAGCAAATACAAAACATCCAATAAGGCTTGTACCTGTGGTGGCCATGTTGGATTCCCATAATGCATTTTTGAGTGTCAGGTGACACTCCCAAACCACTTCTCTTTGAAGAAATATTATCCAAGAATATAATTTGTCCATGTAGATTTGCAATTCTTGAAAATGAAATCATTACATTAACTGAAAAATATTTTCTCAGAATATTTGCCATGTTTAATACTTTTTAAACTAATGAATGCATCTGGAAGTAGGCTTTTTGGCCACCATTTCTACATTTGTAATAAACAAATAATAATAAGTGAGCTATCGAATAACGATCAATGTACTTAAATCAATTAAGATTCCACATTTGTACCTAAGATACCACAACCATGTTCCTCAGGAAAAGCATTTCATTATTTGAAATTTAGGCTGCAGATCAAATAGTTTTTTAATTTGTCTATTTGTAGCAGTTTAACTTAAAAATGCATCTGTTTTTTAAGGCACACGGTTTAAAGTAATAGTTCAGCAATATATTTCAAATCTTGTTGTTGAAAGGTGCCGCACCAGTAATGTTATCAATTTTCAAATAAAATACAACAAAACGGTGATGATTTTAAAATGGGGAAAGGTTATGATTATGTTGGCCATTTTGGTTGCGCGTCGGGCAATTTCCATAATCAGTGAAACGTGTCGTTATAATGGCTGGCAATCGGGGAGATGGCTTGACACCTTGCGTTGATTGGACAGCGTTGAAGTTTGGCGCTAACACGTCAAGATTGATTCCCCGCCATAAAAATGTCCGTCAGGTATTCAGATATGCATATAATGAATTTAATGGTTCTTATTTGCTCCTGTGATTACATTATCTATAGTCTACATTATGTTTAGATTTCCCTTGGTTTTGATTTGATGTACAACAATTCTGGTTTGTTAGCTCATAATTTTTTACATTTGTTTTATTGTTATTTTTTTGTTCGGGTTGAATTTACGAGATTTTACGAGCGCATTTGAACTAATTTGTTAACCATTTATGTCTCACCAATTGGTGAACATCAAGGCGTATCAAAGAAATCATCTCATAGTCGTCTCGGTGCGAATGCATCAGTAAAACCGTTAAAAATATTAACGAGTTTAGTTTGAAAATTATTCTGAAATAATTGTTCACCTGTGAAATTACAAATTTCCGTAAATACACCTAATACAAAACGTTTGTGTAGGATAACCATTTTCAACCAGAAAGTCATTTTAACAAATTTATGTTAATGTCTACATTTGACATTACAACCGTATGATTAAAATAACAAAATTAGGGGAGCAGAACCGTCATTTAAAAAACACCATGTCTTAAAGGAGACCAAAAGGTCATTTTGTTTTGAACAAACCTATGTGGTTAGCATTCACATACAATTAAAAATGAGGTCGTATTTTTGGATCGTGACCTATTTCGGCTGATCAAAATGTGTCTCCGTTGAGTAAATCTGTTTGCTTGGTTTGTTCAATGGATTTATCCCCTAGTGTACCTTGCAGTAAGAACATAATGACCAAAGTTGAACAGGATTTCGCTTTGACAGGAACGGGACCATCCATTATCTCCAGACTAGGTCAGGCGAAACGGTATCATGACGGTAACCATTTCTTTTTAAATTGAGGAACCTCTACCAGGCGGAGCACAGACGCCTGGACCTTGAGGCTTATTTACTTTGACCACGATGGTAGTATTGAGCTTACGAGAGCTACAATGTGAGTTGATTTTTGAGTGAAAAACATAATAATTGTTACACTGTGGGCTTAGCCCCAGAATGTTTTTATAAGGGAAAACAAAAAAGGGATCGTAGAACTACTGTTGGAAGACCCCAGTATGTTGCTCTAGTAAGACTGTCTTGGTCTTCATGTCCCCCGTAGTAACCGCACAATCTGGGATCTTTTACAGTCTCGCGTAACACTTTGACTTTCCAAACACCTCGCGTTAAATCCCGAGGGTGCCGGAGCTAATTTGACTGCGGAGCGCGCGCATCTATAACACCGTATAGTCCCGTGTGCTGCAGAGGCGTTCATGCCTGCTACAGTGTCGGCGTCGCTGGCATCCGCTCCGCATTACTGGCCAAATTGCACTCTGAATTATAAATGATGTAGATCTTCTCCATCGTGATTTCCAAGACATTAAATACTAAACCTCATGGGCCAAACACGAGAAAAAGTTTTTCCTCCACAGCAGTCGACTGCAACGTGAGTGTCATGTTGTTACCTTCATCATTTCAACGCACCTTCATAATACTAGTTTGTGGTATGCAATTCGCGGCATTTTTGGGAGACTTCAACCATTGGGAAGATGAATACAGCCCGTGCCACACGGACACAATCGTTTAGATAAAGTCCATTCATCCAAAACGCTACGGACACATTGAACGAACTTACCAAGTAACGTCTACTGAAGATAGCAACTATGGAACTCTCTCCTATTGTGCACGGAGTGTTGTTGCTGGAACTGACCATCTTCCTTGTATTTCCGACAAGCGAAGCTGTTGAATTCTACAGCATAGGTAATGTATGAAGGCCTCACCTTGTTATCGTTACATTATAATTGATTGACCTAATGTTGTAACTATATAGTGATTATCTCTTACTCAACTACTTCTCCCCCTTGAGTCAGCGCTGGCGCAATTGCTTATATAAGCCTAAACTTTGTCCAAATTTGAAAGCAAGCCTGGGTTCATTTTCTGGTGTTTCTATGTCGTATCACATGATCATTGTGTAAGTGCCAGTATAAAGCCCATGGCTCCTAGTTCAACTTTGGTATCCGTGCCTTTTCCATGTATGGCTACTTTTTCAGGCAACATTGCTGTATAGGTACAGAAATAATCCATAAAGGGGAATGACATGTGAGGCTTCTGAAGCCACGGGCAGCACCTGTCGATTATTATTTGTATGTATACGAACACTCTTCAATATGATGCTACAATCAACTGCACGTAGCACTTCCCTCTTCCGGGCCCCAGGGCCGAACGGTCGCGCTGTTACGTTGACTCGCGATACTCTCCATACAATTATGATACTGACTCGGCAGTGTTTGTACGACGTAAAGGTTTCGATCTTCCTCAAAGTTTAATGACTTTTTTAGCAGCAAAAAACACTTTTTGCTCTTGAGACTTGTGCCACAATAAGCGATGTGTCTAACTGAGTTATAATTCGCGTTCTAAAACATGTCCTTGCATAAAACCCATTCCATAAATACTTCACATCGTCCAGGTGTACACAGTGGCTTACTGTGTAGTGGTGCTCGTATATAAATATCATGAAACGCCTCATTAGAAAAGAAGGAATATCGTGTCACATATTAACAGGAGGTGTGGTTAAAGGATAAAGGAAAATGCATTATCAAATTAAACCTTCAACATTTAATGTATCACTACACCGATGCTTGGTTCCCTAGGTTAGCCAGTCAATCGTATCATGTTCATCAGAGGAACCAGACTATTCCCAGCGTGATTGGGAATGGGCCACTTTTTGGGTTACCCACAAGTTTTTCAAAAACACCAGTCTTCGTAATCTTTATTTCAATGAAACTATAACTTTAATTTCAACTGTAAAATATCGGGTTAGTAAATGTTCGAAAGAAAAACAGAAAAGAAACAATCTGGAAGTTCACTAATTTAACAAACGAGTACCAATCCTCCAAAGAAGTGTTTCCGTCTGCAACACTGCCAGAGTCGAGTCGTGAAAATAGCATTTGACCCCCCCCCCCCCCGACTGCAGCCACCAAAAAACATCATTGCTTGATTGAAAGTGCACAAAAACACCGTCGATAAAAGGATATCACGTTATAATTGGATGCTTTTTATGGTGTTTTATTGAAAACTAGAAGACGTTTATGGAGTAACTCTTTCTAACAGCACTTACCGGTATACTAGCCAGCTTGAATTTGAGCACCTTTATCATGGTTCAGACATCTTGTCTTTTCTTTCATTCAAATCAATGTAACTAAACCGAGGCTGGATTGACAATATCGTCTGGTTCCTTTTTAGTAAACTGGGACTCGGCATTGATTAAAGCCATTGAAAACAGGAAAACAACTTTGATGTTCCAACATGATAAAGATTTATAATGATAATGTATTACGGTTTACTATTTTTTGAACGTTCCCCGTGTGACTATCTCGCCACAGGTGGTATATTTGACGATGGTCCACCTCCCAATCCAGAGCGAATGATCTTCGTCCAGTCGTCCATACGCAATAACATACGCAGTAACTCGTCCTCGTCATCTCGTCCATTCCACGCTGCTGCAAGACTACAGCACACCAAGCTGACGAACAATGCTGCAGTCCTCAGAAAAAGTAGGTTCCCTCCAAAATTATATTCCTTTTATTTTGTTTTCATGTCTGTCACCTTTCACATATTTGTTAAAGGTGACAGAATGATCTCTTTAGTCAAATACTGATGTGGCTATTGTTCACAGTTGCTTTTATATAAAATAAATAAATAAATAAATCTAAAGTTGTTGACACGCACACATTAAGCCGCTTAACAAAATTATTTACCTCATCGTTATGTCAAACACAATGGCATTTCCCAGCCCACGCAGGCTCTCATGAGTTTTACATTATAATATAATATCGTATGTGTACTCCTGGGTGAAGAGAATCAACTTATGGTTAAGTGTACTCCTGGGTGAAGAGAATCAACTTATGGTTAAGTGTCTTGCTGAAGTAAGGACACAAACATCGTGATAAATATGGCAACAAAATGCAATCGTCATGTCATTACTCATCTACCCATTCGCTTCTTGTGGTTTACTTTAAAACACTAGAGGTCAGTCGTCTAGAGTTACACCACGGTGGTGTTTATATTCCAGTCCACCTAAGTTACAACAACATGATTAAGAATGTTCTGTTAACACCTTGGTGTCATCTTAACACCACAGACTTGCGCACTTAAACAGTTAGTGTATAATATACTGCATACATTATTGTGTTTGTTTTGAAATGTATAACTCCATAAAGTTTAATTCACCAGGCAACGAATGATTTTATCTCACACTTCGCCACGTCTTTAAAATGTAGTCACATATAACGAAGAAACGCAGAAATGCAGAAATGCATTCATGCCATAACCAGAAACTTCCCTCCAAAACTCACTATTGTGTGTTTTTGCTCGATAACAATAAGATACTTTAAATAACACATAATTATGGTCTTGTAATGTAAGAACTTCTCAACATAATGTTTAAGACATCACATCATATTGAAAACACAGCTGATGTTTCGGTTGTCTTTACTTTTAACGTCATTTCACTATTTTATAAAAGTGTGATTTCTGTAAGGGGCGTCACAATTGTTCTATTATGACGAACTCCGGAATACATGAGCTTAAGGCCAAAATAGGCTTGGATCAAGTTAAACCTCGGCACCAGACTCAATGCTGTAAAGGTCATTGATGTGTTTTTACTTGGTTTCCAGTGGGTCACTTTCCTCCCCCAACCAGACTAAACTTGCCCACATAATACGGGTCTAATATCAAGGTCAGTGTCGACCCTCGTATCATGAGTCAGTTTCAAGCAGTGTAGTTAAAAATCATACGCGAATGCATTTTTTCCATCCTAAATTAAACACATCCGTCTATACATGATCCAAAACAAATGCTGCAGAGTTCATTCAGCCGCCAATTCAATCCCGATCCACGATGCAAACCACATGGAGTCAAACGAATAAACAAAGCCGTAAAGTGACGAAGGTGGGCGGTGTGTTCAGTTCGTGCCACGGTATCAAGTTTCATCCTTTCTTATTTTTAGAGTAACTTAACTATATACGGCGTCATGAAAAATTCATGCAGTCGCATAACCTTTACGGAGATCCAAACCCTGATTAACGTATCTCAAGTTTGGCAAACCCAACCTAACGGTTGTACCGCGGGACTGACATTTTCAAACTCGATTTCAACCAAATGTCATGATCCCAATGTAGAACATCAATAATGAAAACTGATTCTCGTTTATCCCAAATGGAGCCAGACTAATGTACTCCCAGCCTCGCTTTAAAGGTAGAATGCAGGATTGGTATTCGTCAACATAACTGTTTATTAGTATCATTCTGAAAGCTTACTGAGTATGAAGTTCATACCAGTAAACAGCGTCCATAGAAATATTTCTGCCTGAAATACTGTCAAAGTCGAGAAAATAGAATGAGAAGACCCCGGTCTTAATTTCGGTTGTAACAATCGAAATTCAGCACAATGTGTTTATATGCTGAAAAGTGTGCACGGTTTTTCACTATTTTCTCCTGACTCAGACGACGGATTGAGACCAAATTTTCACAGGTTTGTTTTTTCGTGTATATATTGAATCATACAAAGTAAGACCACTGCACCAGCTTTATCAATTCTGTATTTTTACATTGTAAGTATAACATTTCGATAGGAGGTTAAAAAAAAATATTAACGCGAGTATGAACATTATTCTTCGATAACAGTTAATTGGATCATTTTCTGATTAACTAAATTAATCTGCAGGAAATCTTCATTGGTCTAGTTTTGAGGATTACCAGGTTGAAAACAATTGTCAATTCATAATCTAGCGGGTTGTTTGGTTTAATGTTTGCAACTGTACTCAGAACATTAGTGTCTAAAATTCCATTTGCATCTTGTGACTGTTCGACAACTCTACATTAGGGTCTTGTTTGTGATAGCTCCAATATCTTCCGGATTGTACAATGGCTTTTCTTAAGGGACATACATTGCCTTCAGATTGGGCGCTTTTGGGCTATAGAAAGCGTTTGTTATGAAATTAATATGGTTGGAAAGATATTTTAAAGTAGAATAGATCTTTACACAGATATCTTTTGAAATTGTGTGATTTTTGTTAAATTCCTGACCGAACACGGTCCCTCATTTTGTAGAAGTTTTGACTTCATAAAATGGCGGACCGTATGTTTTTGTGTAGAGTGTGGTTCCGCTGGTTGTTGTTCCTGTATTGTTTTATTTATTATTATTTTTTAATCACTACTCACTAATTACAACACACTTACGGTGTTTTTTTGCATGAACAACACTTAAAAATAACAAGGAGCTAATCTAAACAGCAAACTTTTAGAAAATTGATGGCAATGTGTCCCGTTAGAACTAGGCTGTTTTAATTAATACCAAAGATTCTAATTCGCCGTAGGCGCAAGATTGGGAACTCTGGCTGAAACGTGAAATCTCCAACACTGATACGTGCGGACCAGTGTAGACAAGGACAATTGCTACCAATGGGAAACACAGGCATTCACTTGCCGAAATGGCGCCCATGCGTATTTCACTTTCCAACAGTAGATAAAGGCCCAGTTCCCCATCTTGCCCCTACGGCGCTCTATAATCTTTGATTAATACACATCTTTCCAAAAACCTTGTAACTAGGAATTTCTTTGCCTTAATTAATGTCAAACAATCTAAGTTTTAGATTCAAACTTTCCCAACTGGGATTATTTAAAGCAGCCATTCACACAATACTGACAACTTGACCTCTGTCTATGACTAATCATTGGATTGATGCTGAAATCATTAATTTTGCCATTGACTTTTCGGGGGTTCATCAATGTTGCATGAACATGCTTAACGAAGTGTGGCAGTGTGATTAAAACAGATTTGTTCTCCAAAGTGCAACATCAAACAGCCGTATGATTGGTTCTTAATCTCAACGTGTTCAATCAGTTTCAATAATTCAGTGTTTGATTTGTATTTTGATAAAAATTCAAAAAGTTAATGTCTGACGTCCTGAAACTTTTGATGTTTTAAAGAAGAGATGCAAGCCTTTGTTGGAAAGCCTACTTAACAAGTCTGGGGTGCAAAGTAGAATAGGGGAAGCTATAAAACCAAAGAAGAAATGTATAGTCGTTTTAAATACTGAAATGAACATACACTATTAAAGCATAGCATTAATTAAACAAAATTCCCCCTTTAGTTTAAGGCAACTTGTAATAGCTTTTCAAAAAATCATGATGTTAGATTCACCATAACATTATAATCTAGCGAATGTTTTCATTTCATGCTAATCGTAATCAGGCGTGTGATTATATCCGAATGAATGACCCCCCGCAGTTGAGTTTGACACCCCGGTGTGTCTGTCGACTCATCTCCCGGCTGAGGTGACGTGGGGCCCTAAGCTCCGATGCCCGGTGCCATCAATTACCTCATCACGGTGCCGTTCAGTCGACCGAGACACGAAGCAGCTATGTCCTCGATGAAAACTGGATACTTTTTTTCTGAAAGGGCATTGAAAATTTAGAAGTCAGTACGTTCCACCGCAGGCTTCGGTCCCTGCTGAGGACAACCGTGTGGGATTCACGTCTTTTCTGATAGACTAGCGGTAACTGTAACATTTCATTTAAGCTCATGATAATTTTAAATGAGTTATTTCTTATCACGTCACAAAGCCCTCATGAAAACAACTAAACATTTATTAACGAGATATATTTAAACTGTTGATCATATGTCATAGTTCGTTTACTGTAAAGAACAGCCAGTGTCCAGGTTTTTTTCAGTAGCCGATATTCTGGATATACTGCTTAATTAAAACATTATTTTGCTACGGAGATCTAGCAAGCAGCCAGTTAGAAATGCATCACGATTTAAACAATGTAAGCAGCGAAACTACCCCGTTTCTCCTTAATTTTATTTAGCATTCGGACTCCCAGTTTGCGTTAAAGATGAAATGTACATTCACTGAACACTTCAAAATCTTACCTTTGAACCCTCTACACTTAGCTACACAACCTTTGACCTTATGTTAATGATCACACGCGCCAAATTCGAAGGTGTTTGAGTGCCATGCTTCAACTTCAGTCTGTGTGACCACATTAAGTGAACCAAGGCGTGCAATGGAACTAACTGGAATGATAATCCAGTGTTTGGAACAATTCTGCAAAATTTCATTTACATTTTCACAAATAAAGACATTGTTCTGATTGACCTTTGTTTTGTTTTCCACCTTTAGTGTGTGTGGTTCTAGCCTATAACGTGTCGCTGACCGTCGGTATGGTGGACTTCGATGTCGCCAATATGGTGGCTTCTACCAGTAAACAAATCCAAGTCCCTTTCATCACTCCAAGGTATTTACTAATTGTAATAATTGCATAAACCTTACAATCCTCCTCGCAAACTCCGTTCTGACAATTCAAACCTCCTCATTGAGCCTAAATCGAATCGTTCATGGGGTGACTGATCTTTTTCTCACGCTGCACCGTGTCTATATGGAATAAATTGCCATCACGTGTCATCATCGGTTTCTTTGATCTAATTTAAGAAAAACCTAAAAACTCATCTTTTTTGTTTAAGAAGTATTGCATAATGTTGTTTTCTGATGTATCATTGTATTTTATATTTCAGTAATCTTGTAGTTGTTTTGTACCAGCGCCGTGAACACTTTTGTGGATTTGTGGGCTTTATAAATTTGCATTATTATTAGTAATATTATTATAAAAAAAAAGATACAGAATTTTAATTTTACTCTGTGTAGACCTTTCTATTGTTTACAAACACGAACCACCATTTTGCGAGGACGGCCTTGAGCACGTTGAAACTATGGACTTTAAGAAAAGGGATTCGGCTGTTTTGACTGAGCGAGGGCGTCCTCGCTTCGCTTTCGTGTACAAAACCAATAGAGACCTCGCAAAAAAAAGTCCAACCATGTGAGAACAAAGAGAAGTATTCGATTTACCAGGTCCACAAACATTCTAAAAGTTGCCAAAAATCGTTTCTTTTTAATAGAACATTAAAAACTATTTTCTTTTGAAGAACGTGTGAACTTTTGTTAAGATAGCAAATTGATTTAACGGTGATGACATTGGTAATAAATTTGATAGATGATAAATCGTATTTTTTTGCAGTGAAGGCCACTCGTACTTTTGCCATTTACCAAGGCTGACAAAACTCGCACCTGTGATGTCGTTAAAGAGTATCCTGTCGGTAAGTGATGACGTTTTGGAGCCGGAAGTGCAATGTAAACGAATGGTATACATACATGTACATGGCCATTCGTTACACTGCACTTCCGGCTCCAAAACGTCATCACTTACCAACGTGATGCTGCGCTTTTTGAGTCATACGGAAACTGAATCAAAAGACAGCCCGAATGGTTTACGTTATCGTTGTAACTAATTTCAAATTTGTGAACTACAAACTATCACATTATTATTGCCTTTTTAACAGAAAAATAGTGTCATGTTATTATGCTCTCAATTTGACTAAAAACTAGTCAAACACAACATAAAATTTGGCATTACTTGTTATTAAATGACAACCCAAACCTTAGAACATTTATAGTAATATTAATAAGGATTTATAACGCCCACGTCTCAACCCAAAAAGGTGCTCTGGGCGCCGTACAAGAGAGCAAAGAATACAAATGACAGTAAATACTACAGCAGGTACTGTATAACATTCATCACATTGATTAAAGCATTTGATATAAGATGTGCTTTAAGACATTTCTGGAAAGAGTCAGTGGTCTGACAGGATTTTATGTGATGTGGGAGCTGCGTTCCATAAACGTGGTGCAGCTTCACCAGGTTTAAAGTGTGCAAAAGACGAGGGGGTGGAGTAATAAAACTGACAAATTCTTCTATTTTTGTTGTTGATATGCTTAGCTTCGCCCCGAAGGAGTCTTTTCCGGATATGGAATTTGACTATGTGATATCAATGAGACCGTCTTTAATACAACCATTACTGGATCTGCTGGACTACCATAAGTGGAAAGAGTTTGCCTACATCTACGATGGACAACGAGGTACGGGGACTAAGCCGGGAGGTTGGGTACCATTCTGTCAATTAGAAGTTTTCTTTTCTTAAAAGCCTATTCAGGAGAATGATGTTGATGAGAACACGGTGACTGAAACGTCAAATTCAATTCACGCCAACTCATCACATGAAAGTTTGCCTCGTTATCAATGTGACCTCGCCTTCGAGTTTAGTAGGTCGACTGTTTCTTAACCCCCATCCCACCATTTTCTGTCTCAGCGCCTTCAGTGATGGTTTACACAACTTCCTTTTTATCTTCTATTTTTGTTTTGTTTTACTTTAGAGGGGTTGCATGCATCCTCCTCCCCCGGGCCCCCTCATGCCCCCTTGGGTACGAGACTGGCGTTAGTCCCTGTTCAAATTGTTCATCTTGACAGGTTTAAGGCGGTCAGATACCTTCATGCAATTGTTCCCACGGTACGGATACAACGTGATCTTTAAGAACCTCTTGAAAGATAAGAACATCACGGAGACGATGAAGAGCATGGCAGAACAAGGCAGACATCTTGTCGTCTTCGACCTCAATCTACAAAATTCCGTCCAAGTTTTAAGAAAGGTACAGACACTTTAAGTGTTTTTGAATAAATGTATCGATAGTGGGGCAGATAGGGGAACAATTTGGGGGAATTGTATCTTAGATTACACAAACAAGGAAGTTGACACATAGTCGGAGTACCGTATGTCATGAAAAGGATATTTGGCTATATAGGATCATCGCAGATTTGTCCTTCGAAATTGAATAGGTAGAAAAAAGTATAGGTAGAAAAATGGCTGCCATCGCAGGTTATTCTACCAATATTTTTCTAAGTACAAATCTGCGATGGCCCTATAGCCAAATATCTTTCTCATGACATACTCTGACTGTGTGCCAAAATTCCAGGCTGTTATCATCAAATGCTCAATCCAATCACCTACCTGCCGAACTTTTATTAATTATTTGCATCAAATTCTCTCCTTTTTGTATCCGCTCAATAAATAAACACCTCAATCGATGACACACCTGTCCTCCCCAAGCTTCTGCTTCAATATTTTAGGGTCAAAGTTGATTTTGTTTTGCAGGAAAAGTTCGAACAAATAGAGCCTTAAGTTTAGTAATAGATCATCCATTTAACTAATGTAAGTCAACATAATCGGTAAAGTGTATTGCCAATAAAGTTGCTTATATACCGTAGCTTGAATGCTATGACATTTTTATCCCTTTTTTTAACATACCCATATATTGTCACTGTTTCAATCTCTGTTTTTCAGGCAAATAGACTGGGAATGGTGACTGCGTCCTATCACTACATATTCATGGATCTGGTAATCATTTTGTCACTTTTATTTTTGTATACAAAATTGGCAGGGTTATTATAAGCTTTCGTCCTTCGTCACAGGCATAGACAAAATGCAAACATAAGAACACATCCATTTAATTTGATCGTAACGTAATGGCAGACTAAACCATTTCTTTTTCCGGCAGAAACCATAGTTTGAATTCCCTAGTACTAGTAGACGCCAGCATGAGTAATTTGACAGTTTTCGAAAATAAAATCGTTGCTTTCACGAGAGGTTTTCAGTAAAAGCACCTTGCTCTATCACGAGCTCCATTACCCAGTTGATAACAATGTCTACATTGTCTACATGGTTTCCGGTTTGCAACCTACTGCCATGTAACAAACGTTAATTTTCAAAGCTAATTTTAAATATTGGGTTGGGGTGAAAAAAATGTAAGTTTAGTTCCTCCAATCATTCGTTCAAAGTAGGTCATCGCTAAAAAGGCATACCCACGAGTATAGCAACATACCTATATACTTGCTGGCTAATCGTATGCGTATTCTGATACCCATGTAGATCATTTACTATTGATGCATCACTGCGCTATTCAGAATATCAAATAGCTATAAAAGCCTTTAGCATTTGATATATTGACATGGGTTATGGAATAGGGTTATCTAAAGTATAAGTTACTCACTCCATTAATACGTGATAAATGACTATTCCCTGTTATTCACTGTCGTTAAAGGAAAAGTGATAAATGAGTCTTTAAAAAAAGACCTTTTTTAAATACAAGTGTATATTTTAATAATAAAAATGTAAATTTTATACACTGTTACAATAGTTTTCATATTTTCAGTATAGTTTTTATACAAAAGTGCATAAATAGTTTTATACAAAGTGTGATAGTTTTCGAAAAAAAAACGATTCCTAAAACTAACCTTTGTATATTTTCTTTGCAATCACTGCTATCAGTATTAATACAGATTAAATTTGCGTGTTTGCCGTTTTTGTTAAAGGGACCCATTACATTCAGATTGGGCGTTTTTGGGCTATAAAAGCGTTTGTTATGAAATGAATATGGATGAACAGATATTTTAAAAGTAGAATATAATGATTCAAAAAAATATCCCGTGAAATGGAGTGTTTTTTGTTTAATTTCGCGAGAAAACAAGGTCCGCCATTTTGTGGAACCAATCTTTCGACTCCACAAAATGGCGGACCATTTTGTGTCTGTGTAGCGTGTGGTTCTGCTGGTTGTATTTCCGGAGGCACTTGTATGTTTTTGAATCACTACTCAGTAATTACAACACACTGTGGGTGTTTAATCGCATGTACAACTATTGGAAAGTATCAAGGAGCAATTCCAAACAGCAAAATTTGAATAGAAAGGAAATGTGTCCCTTTCGTGTCTGCTTCTGTTCCTGTGGTGCACCATTGGAACTACGCGCACACTTACACCAACGCACTGTTTCGAACTGTAGATTTTACAGCGTGCAATAATACTTAGTGGTGAACACAATCCCTTTCGAAATGGTCAAAACCGTCAGATATTGACTCTTAGACCCAATAAAACGAATTCCAAGCCATCAAGCCATCTGGAAGACATCTGGACGACATGAGAGATTTCAGCCCCGAGTGGCTATTGTCCTTTTGCCTAGAGATTTGTTGTACAAATCCTACGGGAATTCCTAGAGGGCGGTCATTGAGGGACTTGTTAAATTCAGAGATTCAACCCAAGGTGATTTGACCATTGCCATGCTATATGCCTAGGTCCCGATAGAGAACTTAGCATTTTTGAGATATCTGACCGAATTGTTGGTGGAGTAAACACAATATCTATTTACAAACAGACTGTTCAGAACAGGCCATTGGCATCACATGCAGGGTTTAAAAATTCGAAAAGTGACAGAAAGTGTAGTATAAGTATGTGCTGTTTGGTTCTGAACACAATAATTGGTAGGTAAATAATTGTTTGTATTTTTGTTGAATTTTGATTGCAGGATATCAGTGAGATGAACTTAACTGAATTCCAGGCAGGGGGTCTTAACATCACTGGTTTCCGGCTATTGGATAAAAACAGCGCGTCGTACGAAGACTTCATCTGGGAATGGCGGTCGTACGTCAAAAACTCCTCATATCAGGAAGTCGACATTAACTACTTCCACTTGGTAAGGTTTAAGCGCTAAGTTCGGAACCCTTTGTTCACGTGACTCTGTGATGACCCCTTGCACGCACGTCACACGTTGCGACTGTGCCACGCTCACCATTTTGGAAGTCCGAAATGGCGCAACTAAGATTAACGTGATGGGTCAACTCCTACGCTTGCATACTCAAACGCAGCAAGTTGTAATAGAAACACATGTACTGCCAATCACACATCTTTCATTTTAGATGGACTAAGGTATAACGTCTCCAACTCATGTCAAATCTGGTCATCTTTCGTTTCGACCTTAAACATTATTTTTCTTTATAATAAAAATGTATACATAAAGAGTTAAAATTCCTACAACACAAAGGCTTACTTTTGTATTCCTTTTTCATTTTGCATGACTAAAAATATTGAGCAGACATCCCGAAGGGGATCTAAGCTAAAAGCATCATTTTTATTATATTTTATTACTTTATTTATTTATTTTTTTCCTTTATTTTTTGATAAATTTAAAGGTAGAATACAGGATTGATAACCATCAAAAAGGTTTTTATTAGTATCAGTCTGAAAGCTTACTGAATATGAATTCATATACAAGTACCAATCTTCCATTATAAATGTGTCTGTCTGAAATAATGTCAATGTCGTGAACATTGAAGTTGAAGACCCCCATTCTAATTTCGGTTGTAACAGTCGAAATGAAGGACAATGTGTTTACATGCTGAAAAGTGTGCACTGCACGGTTGTTCACTATTTTCTCCTGACTCAGACGACGGATTGAGCCAACATTTGCACAGTTTTTTTTCATATAATAATTAATCACACAAATTAAGAACACTGCACTATCAGCTTTAACAATTCTATATTTAACCTTTAATAATGCTAATTAAAAACCTAGTGCTCCTAGTAATAGTCATTTTACACAGCAGGTCCTCCTTGACAAAACATTAGTGTAAATCCTTCCAATGGAGATCGTTAGAGAGGCCCAGGTTATCTCACCCTCTACTAGAAAGCTACAGAGACTACCGCCGTCAAACTGAAACACTTTACTATTCATTGGGTGGGGTGGGCGTTTACTGTCGTCAAAGACAATAGGGCGGGTCCCAATTGGCGGCTGTTGCTAATGACAGCCTTGTTAACGTGTCGTCCAGCCGCAGCTTCAGTCGCTAATTTGGTAACAGCATTACGTTGGATCCGAAACAAGTGACTTTGGCTACGGCTTTGGTGGCCATATAGGACTTTTCGACGTTCTGGCAAAAGCCACTGCCGAAGCCGTTAATTCAAACACAGCCTTAGTCTTAAGAGGATGGGCTGTCTTCACTTGGGCGCCCTCTACCGAAAGACACTACCAAAGCATAATGATGATATTTCCACCGTAATGCAAATTTCTTCAAATAGTTGACACTCACGGCAGAATACGTAGCCAGTAAAATTCAAAATAATTATTGTCTACCCGTGGCCGCAGAAACAAAATTGGGGAGGTAGGGTCCCAGTTTTTACAAATCCTGCACTTTTGAGGTTTTAGAATCAATCAAAGAAAATATTTCAAAGTGCCTGTTATTTGTTTTTATTGCCGGTAGAGCAACCCAGCATTGTCTGTGGACATGATGGACGTGGCACTGGAAGCCCTGGATATGTATCGTCCAGATCCTTCCAGTAACATCAAGAGGAAAGAGAAGTCACTCTCGTGCAATCTAGGCTCCTCAGCTCGTGTAATACCCAACCCTGATGGGCCTTACCTAAAAGAGGTCATCAAGAAGGTATGAGTGGGCAGCACCTAAATCAAGATTGACTCCTAAATGTAGCCCCATCCCTTACCTCTAAGGTGCAACCCGCACTTAAATATAGCCCCAACTCAGTACTTGGATGCATTTACGTTCAGGCTATAGATTATGTAACCTTTGTTTACAAAAAGAATGACCTTGTACATTCCAGGGCCTTTCTGGCAGGCAAGATACTACACTGGTCATATGAGAAACTTTTACATTTTGTGTCATAATTTCTACATTAAAGAGTCTTAAAAATACCAGCTGAACAAGTTAGGAGATAAAAGGTTGATAAAATCAGACCGCACACTCTCTACAATATGATTTTGTGTTTTCTGCCATTGTGAGCTAAGTACAAGTTCCGTATGTATAACATACTCGTGTGTTAATTTCCACTTTTTTTTCTCTCTTTTTTTATTCTGTCAGGTTGTCATTTTCAGTCATGAATTATCAACCAACGCTTGCGACAGCTCTAGCAATTGCTCTAAATCATTTATGGATTATTCTAGCTGCTGATTCTGTGCCATTTTTTATTTATAACGTGTAGGTGAAACTGCAGGGTCTGACGGGCAACATTGAGTTTGACAGTGATGGAAATCGCGCCAACTATTCGCTGCAGATTCTTGGTTTGAGGGGGAAATGTTTAATACAGGTATATTTACAGGAGAAAAATGTATAAAACAAGTCCTTCCTTACACTCTAAAATCTCCCGGGTCAGAACTGACCTAGATTCCAGGTCGCAGTCGGCCTGACCCACTCTCTCAATGTAAAAGAGTGAAAACATCACTCTCTTGCCTGAGTGGTGGTGTAATTTTCACTCTTTTTAGAGTGCAACTATCTCTAGTTTGCTCATTTAGAGTAAGATGAGAGTCATCTTTACTCTGAATCGAGTGAAAAAGAAAATGTTTCCACTCTAAAAAGACTTGTCCGCCATATGGCTCTTTTAAAAGAGCGGTATGGGGGACAACTCTTTTTAGAGTGGAAATATTTTCTTTTTCACTCGATTCAGAGTGAACTTCACTCAAATTTCACTCTAGAATTGAGTCAAACTGACGCATAAGCAGAGTCAAAATCCAAAGTTTAATCACTTTCCATGTCAGCCTATCTCCAGTAATGCGGACAGGGGCCCTCTGGGACTCCGAGTCGGGTTCAATTCTGAGCCGGGAGTTTAGCATTTTTTAATTGTCACACAGACCGTTTCATTTTGTTCATACTAAATCATTATAATGAGAAAATGGAATTAGCTGTTGCAAACTGCTTACCGACAAAAAGGACCTGTAGTATAAATGCATTAAAAAAATGCTGATGGCCTCACATTTCGACCCTACCAAAAAGACTCTGCTAGGGTCGAAACGTGAGGCCATTAACAATAATTCGCAAAATCATACAATGTTAAACACTGGTTAAATGTTAGCAATAATTTAGCTTTTTCATTCAGTTTTTTTTCTGTTTCAGCAATTTCACACCTCCACAATACCTCAAATATTTATTTTAACAAATAAAAAAAAAAGTAGTCTGGAAACTTTCTCTGATGCGCAAGATGTATGATGAGGGTTTATTCCTGCTATTAGTGCACACTTTCTGCCTGGAAAAAAGTTATACCTGGCACATCTGGCCCATGTGACAAGTATTCATCCAGCTTCTTGCGATGTACTGCCTCACTTCAAACTAATTATCAATTGTCATCTTTCTAATTCTTGATTTCTCGTCTTTTATCCCCTTTCCCCCTTTTTAGCACTCACCTTAAACAGCCTGTTGGGCCTTGTGATTGGAAACTTCCCTTAAGAAAAGAAACATCATCAAATAATTGATAGTGTCTTGTTTATCGGGTCTAATTAGCATGGCCCAGTCAAAAAGTTTCCCATTGGTTGGTTTTATGATTCGAATAACAAAAAAATTGAATATTCAAAACTAAGCGGGGCAGTCGGGTTGGCGTAGTGGTATCTTTCCTCGCCTTCCACCTCTGGGACCCCAGTTCGAATCCCGCCGGGGGCACTATGTGGATTGGGTTTTCAGTCCCTACCTGATTGCCTGGGTTTTCCCTGGAATAATTCTCTGCGGTTTTCCTCCCACATCTAAAACTGAAACTTCCTTCCCTGTCTTCTCTCATGGGGTTCTTGGCTAGTATAGTGATTAAGTTCGCTTTTCTGAGAATCCTTGGCTTCACAACCAGAATTAATAAATGAAATGAAAGCAATAGTTATTCTCATTAGACAATAATTACCATTTGACACTTATGTGGAAACCGGTATCTGTTTTATGTCCATAAAGGTCGGAACATGGAACGGTGCAAACACACAGCGCCTGACCTTTGACTCGCAAGGTGACACAAAGGAGCCACTTGACCCCGGTGTTGGTCGGACGTACACCATTACATCCATACTGGTAAGGACTTCCAAACGCTTTCATCTTTGGCATGTTCCCTTTTCACACTAATACAAATGGATGGGGATTTTTATTACACTAAAAAGGTTTTATGCTATTATGGGCTTCTAGACACAGGAAGATAAACGGCTAAAAAAAAACAAAAAAAACGGAGTCTGCTATGAAAGGAAACAACGAAAGGAACGGATGGAAAACTATTTCCTTAAATCAAATTGGAGGACTCTGAGAAATTGGACCTAGAACAGAGCTGTATGCTGTTGGTATGGAATTCTATCTCTGCCATTTCAACGGCGCATGTATGGTGGTGATTACAGAGATAGAATTCCATAGTTGGTGAGTGAAGACTTTTTGGACGTGATGTACATGCATGTATACTATTCGTTTAAATTGCACTTTCGGCTCCAAAACGTCATCACTTACCGACAGGATAGAAATGGTGTTTTGTGGAAACACCCTCAACATCGTTTTATTTATTATTATTTTTCTTGTTTTACATAATTTCATTTCCTTTATTTCATGTGGGAGATATAGACTTTGCTCAGACAGTATGCTTACTTGCGTTTGTGTTAATAGAGTTGAATCAGTAGTTGGTTGGATCCCGCATGAGGTGCCTTGGAACTCATTTCTGGACTCGGAAGCACTGCCAAAAGAGTAGTTTAAACACCCAAATCAGGCAACACAGCCTCAGAATTAACTTTTTCACGATAGCGGCATTCAAGATTATAAAAGTATTGGTGGAGAGCAAAAGAGAAAGATAGATACACGTTGCATAATATCATAAAAGCTAATACTGACCACTGTATCATTGTTTGACAGAGCCCGCCATTTCTGATTCGGAAACCCGGACAACCAAATGAATATGACGGCTACTGCAAGGACCTTCTGAATGAAATCGCCAAGGTGTACACGGGTTCAAAGTTCAGGTACCATTTTACGTCACCAACTCATGCTTATTTCTTTTCCGACTGGTGCACAATGGGAGATTTTTGAGACGATAGCGGGCGTCCCACAGACCGGTCCTTTTCCATTGTTCTCAGCGATGTAAACAATGGAAAAGGACCGGTCTGTGGGACGCCCGCTATCGTCTCAAAAGTCTCCCATTCTGTTGGTAAATGTGACGTAATTTCATTATGAGCCACACCCACTTCACATGATCCGGCTCCACTGATTACTTCTAGCCCGTAGGAGTTGCATTGAGGTGGTTTTTCTTCTAGGATTTATGCAAGAAGAATTTCACAATTGGACTTTTGCACACGTTCTTCAAAGACTAATAGTATTCTCAAAATTAAAAGTTTTTGTCATAAGAAATGTTTTTGAACGATGAAATGGGTGATTTGTGTTCAAATTACACACAAACGCATCCCAGCTTTGAAACCGGACGTAGCGATCACTTTGGGCTTGCAGCAAATGCGCACGCGTGTGACGCAATGACTTACCAACATAGTATCTGGTATACGATTTGACGACATTTTCAAATCTTTCCTGCAAAACTTTGTCATTGTAGCGTTTAATAGGCGTACGGTTTTCGATGGCTGTATTGTTACACTGCCTTGTGTGCTGGAAAGGGGCAGCCCCAGTCTGGCATGCGTAGGAATACGTCTGATTTAGTACACTGCAAAAACTGGGGTGTTAAATTGAATCTCTTGGTATCTCCATGTGACAACACCGACATGGTGTTTAATATCCCAATTACTTTGTTGGTAAAATTAACACCATGTCGGTGTTGACACATATATACCAAGAGAATCAATTTAACACCCAGTTTTTGCAGTGTATTTTTATTCTATATCTATGATCCAAATGCACAAAACCATAATCTTTTACTTGCCATTTTTCTGCTACTTTTAGCCCTAACTTTTTACTTTTCCGTATATTCCGTATTACCGATTTAAATGATTAAAATGAGCGGGTCTGGAAGGGCACATCATTTTTTGATGACAGTTTGTTTTTTTACTTTAACCCTTCTCTGGACGGCCAATTCTCGTATATCGTATTGTCAAATAATCATCGTATTGTCAAAAAATAAATTAAAAAAAAACTGATAAAGAAAGAAAGAAAGAAAGTGTTGATTGGCCCCCTCTTTGTGCACCATGCGTACATGGCTGTGCGTTATTCATCCTCGTTTAAGATGGTGGCGGGATGATGTAAATGCTTACGATCTATGTGTCACCTATTAAGATGAAACTGATATTCTGTCCACGACAGTTATAAAATCGACCTGGTGTCTGACTCGGAGTTTGGATCACAGATGGCCAATGGCAAGTGGAACGGCATGATCGGAGAGTTAATGTATGGGGTAAGCGACGAGATTGTATAACCATTGATTAAAGGAGGAACAAACATGGTCTGGAGAAATGGTTGCTGTATATATAGTACAAAACTCAGAGAAATAAAACCCAAAAGGCCAATGTCTTATTATTCTGGAAATAGAAGTTGAAAGGGTAGATTTTATACATTAAAATATAAAAATAATTATATATATAAACAAAAACAAAAAATTACACGCTTCAATCTTTTTTTTCTTCTCTATCTCACCATTGTTAAATTATTTTTGAGGACGGAATAAGGCAAGCATGTTCGTAGCTTTAATTATGTAAGAGGTATTTTTTTTTTATCAGTCACTACGGCGCGGAAAAACAATCTACAAGTTTCCTCACGTTCGCTTCTCATCTCATTTCATTTCATTACATCTATGTCTTAAAATATGACTCATCAATAGAGTAAATCTAAAAGGGTGTGCGCAACATTGGTAAGACTGACAATACAAATGATCACATATTTACACATAACTTTTTTTCTTTTTTTCATTTGGAATGAGTAAAATAATTAGTTTTGATCTCGCGAGTCCTTAACTCGATGTTCGAAAACAGTGAACACAGTGTGTGTCTGTGTTTGTTTCTTCTCTTGACTCCGACGACCGATTTAGGTTCAACTTTTTATTATGTTTGGTCACACAAAATGCGGATACTGTTCTTTGACAAAATTACCAATGTTGTCTGCATGCGTTAACCAGGGCCCAATTTCATAGAGCTGCTTAGGCACAACAATTTACTTAGTACAAAACAGTTTGGCTTACTAACAAACGGTTGCCAACCAAATACCATGTCATGTGCACAGTTTGTGCCTGGTTCCCTGCTTGTTTTTGCTAAGCAGAAACATTGTAAGGTTTTTTTCTGCGTATGCGGGTTTATGAAACTGGGCCCTGCTGTAGACTAATCTAGGAGTCATTCCTTACACCCTTGGGGTTGTTTATTTTCCTACGACAGAAAGCTGACATCGCAGTAGCCCCGTTGACCATCAATGTGCAACGGGAGCGTGTGATAGGGTTCACCAAGCCCTTCATGAGCGTTGGGGTGAGCATTATGATCAAGAAGCCCGCTGATAATAAACCCAGCGTCTTTGCCTTCATGCAGCCCTTAGCACCTGAGATATGGATGTGCGTAGTCTTTGCTTGTTGCATCGTCAGTGTTGTACTATTTCAGGTTAGTGATATTTACCGTCCAGTTGGCAGAAGGTCATTGAACTTTGGATACTTCGGATGCTAGGTGGCAGCAGACTTACCATAGTGACGTAGCAAGGGGGCAAAGGGGTTCAGCTGCCCCACTGTGGATTATCTCTCCCCCCCCCCCCCGCCCTCCTGTGTGCAATTTCTGCATCTGGATACGGTGAAACTTGCCAAAATCGGGACATTTTAATTGAAATTGCCGCCCCCCCCCCCCTTTCCCCCTGCAAAAAAATAAATAAATAAATAAATTCTGGCTACTGTATTTTTTATTTTATTTGCGTACAATGGATTTATCTGGTAGGTCTGCTGCCAGCACCTAGTGTCCTCAAAAGTCTCCCATTATGTTTTGTTCGTACAGTAAAACTGCTGAGAATAATTTTGTTTTCCCAGTCTCCAATAACTTAGAAAGTGTTCGGTTTTTATTCGCTTTTGATTAAGTTTATAGAATGTCTCACACGAAGGATTACACTTTTGCTTTTTTTTTTAATGACGTACTTGGTGATCTCAGGTGAGTCGATTTAGTCCGAAGGAGTGGCACCGTGTCGAGCACCCTCCATCCACCCCGTCTGGCACGGGGGACTACTCCTCCGAGAAGCCCGGTGAGAGGTTCGTGACGGAAGACCAAGAGGAGACCGAGAATGACTTTGGGATCTTCAACAGTCTCTGGTTTACCGTGGGGGCTCTTATGCAGCAGGGGTGTGAGTTGTGTCCACGGTGAGTCTGCATTATTGACGTGAAAAAAAAATTAGGAAATAAAACGGGGGAAAGAACTAGAAAAAAGAAATAAATCAAAAGCACAAAAAATATTTGCACTCACAATTTGGAATGATTTCACCTTTTCCAGAGCTTTGTTTCGTTCATGGTTTACTAAAAGACCCTTTCCATTGCAGCCAGAGACTGAATTGTAGGGAAATAAACAACAGTTCTGAAAAATTAAAATTGTAAAAAGCGATGAGACAAACATAATTTTAGAGGTCAAAAAGTACAATGCAGTTCAAAAAACAAAACAACAAACCAAACAACAACAACACCGTTGTATAAACTAGTCCAAAAAGCAACGGGAATAACGTTGAAATACAATTAGATACGCACAAAGTGAAAGACATTGAAAACTGACGACACATGGAAGATTTCCAAGCTTCATGACTGATGAAAACATGGGAAAAAAGGGGGGAGAAATAATATGAAGTACGGTCTCCTGGGGAGTGAAATGCTTCGTCTGTTACCCCACTCCCTCTCCTATATAAACCTTTTTTCGAAAGGTTCAGTGTTTTTTTTTTAAATGTGATTTTTGTTTATGTCTTCCTAAGGTTCTTACAGGGATGTACTCCTCTAATGATATATTTGTCGTCCGTCGTATCATAGCAGTTTTGTACTTGTTGTTTCACAGATCCATGTCGGGTCGTTTGACTGGCGGTGTTTGGTGGTTCTTTACTCTAATCATCGTCTCATCGTACACTGCGAACCTGGCGGCATTTCTTACTGCCAAGAGAATGGTTATGCCAATCACGTCCGCAAGTGACTTGGTGGATCAGACGGCTATTACCTACGGTATTTTAAAATCCGGATCCAGTCAGACATTTTTCCAGGTAAGTATGTTCATGTAAAATCTAATTTGATAATTGATTATCACTGATGTTTCTTCGAGCACTGGTCAGTTGTGGCCTCCTGGCCTCAGTTGTGATTCAATTCAAACCTGCAAAAAAATGTTAATGGCCGCACTTTTCTTAACCATAGCAGAGTCTTTCTCAATGCTATGACAACACAACATAACACATACATACATGCATACATACATACATACATACATACAAGTATTTATAACACATGCATACAAGTATATAATGGACTAACAGAAGCATCCAAGTAGAAAGAAGTGGAAAGAGAAAGGCAGAAAGCAGTCACGAGATGCAATTCAAATGTAACACTTTCCACCAAGCAGATTTCGTAATTACTAGGCCATCATTTAGGTTTAGTATACGGTATATTGTTGTTCAAGTATGGATGTTTAATCTACAGATACCGATAATATTAAAAATGTCAACAGTCAATATTTGGTTATTTCATTGACATGTCGAAGTCGAAACACATCAAATCCGCGAAACAGCTTACCGTATATTTTCACTCCCGGAACATTCTTTTGAATAAAAACTTCCATTAAAAAACAATTATTAAATAAATTATATAGCATGGGGTAGAGGATTATTAAAAAAAAAAAAGATTAACCTTAATGCCAAAACATTCTAGCAAATGGAATTTTTGAAATTATTAATGGCCTTTTTACAATTTATATTTTAAACTAAATCGTACATACGAGATAATAGGTCGTACGTGTAACTAGCTGGGCAGAGTTTGGCATTCACGCAATTGAGTATGTATTGTCCATAGTTTCTTCTCTCCTCATAGGAAGACAAATAGATACATTAGATAATAAAGATGATGAAGCTGTTGGAGCTGTTAAGCCTTACAGTCTCGTGCATACGACTTAGTTTTTCCTCAAATAGCTTCATACGTGACAGTTCCGCGTAAATAACCCACTTAAGAGCCAAGAATAATGTTTCATGTATTTATTTATTACATTTGTTCAGACATCTACAGTTCCCCTTTATCGTCACATGTGGGAGTTTATGCGCAACTCTGAAAGACTGCCGTTTGCCAACACGACACAAGAGGGCGTAGAGAGAGTACGTAAATCCAACGGTAAATACGCGTTCCTTCTCGAGTCTGCAATGAACGACTACTACAACTCGCAGCCCCCGTGTGATACGATGAATGTCGGGAGTCTACTTGATTCGAAGAGCTACGGTATTGGGGTCTCCAAACACCTAGTTGAAGTCAGGTATGGTGGCTTGAGGGACGTCTATGCTTTAAGAAAGGTTTATGTATTTGATGAATACCAAGTACTTTATCTGACTACAATAGAACATCATAACAAACCATTTATATTCAAAATAACATTTCAATCAAACTAAACGCACTGTTTATAACCAACAAACAAAAAATAGGCCCGAATAAATGCTAGTGATCACCTCTGCTATACATCTTCCGTCAATTTCCCCAATGGAAGTCGTGGAAGTTTTCTTATCAAGTACCATAAAGGAGCAATGGGAGTTTCGAGGATTGCTCGTAGCTGGGACCTAGATCTTGATAACTCATAGGCGTATGAGGACTCTTTGGTTAAGAGGGCAGAGGAAAATTGTACACAGATCAGATAAAAACACAAGTATACCACATTTCTACTAAAAATTCAACCCACTCGCATCGAGAAAGAAGATATCTCGACCAAATTTCTTCACACTGTCCATGCACCTTGTTGCACATAATCGTTGCCCATTTATCCTCCCGTATCAATAGAGAGTTGTTGACGCTGGCCATTCTTGAGCTGCGAGAACGCGCCATCTTGGATAAACTGCAGAAGAAGTGGTGGAAAGGGAACGGGTCCAGCTCGTGTGAAGTTCAAAAAGTTCCCGAACATTTGGTAAGCGGTGTTTCACACTTCATTTTTCACAATGTACGGCAAGGCAAGAAAACAAAATATAATTTTCAATGTCATACAGCTAAGCTATTGAAAAAACTGTTATAGGAGGTTTTCCAAGGTCAAATACAGTTTTACGATACAATCATTTTCCAATAGATAGAGTCCTTATGAAAATAACACATAAATTACAAGTCTCTTACCTCACGTTAAAGTGGTATACAATTTCATTTTATGTGATATTCTTTCAGAGCGCAACTTTGCTTTTTTTACAAGCTCAATGATTATGACTATATCAAAAAAATGCATGAGTCAACTTTCTTCCCTTTTTCGTGTCAGACAAAGACCAGCGCACTGAACCTTGAGACGTTAGCAGGTGTTTTCTACATTCTTCTCGGCGGCCTTGCCGTGGCTCTCCTTGTTGCTGGAGTGCATCTCTTCTGGAGATCACGGCATGAAATCATCGCGGCCAAAGTAAGCACGACTGTCCGGCTTTCTTGTTGTTTGCTTGTCGGTTACGTCCAGTGTACTAGAACCTAAAAGAGTAATGGGGGATACAACATGCCCGAAAGGACACAGAGGGAGCCCCCCCCCCCCTTAAAACAAATCATAAATAAAATGAAATCCCTGAACACAATGAAGACACAACCGTTACGGGAGGGCGGGGGTTGGGGGTAACACCATGTCACATATCGATCACCTTTGGGGACGGTGGGGTCAACTCTTTTCGGTAGAGAGAAAATTAGGTATTTATGCCTTTGGAATGTGTATGTCTGATGTCTGATACATTGGTATTATTATTTTTTATGTTTTTTGTATGTTAGGTTTGGTTTGTAAGTGATTTCTCGGGGATATGGGACTTGTCGGCCACCGTGTTTTCTATTTGTTTTAGTGGCCCATTAATAATTTATTTATTTTATTTATTTGTTTAATATTTTATTTGTCGGGTAGTCATAAAAAAAGTACACACAGAATCAAATTAGCAAAAATATTAAAAGGTACAACAGGAGCAATTAAAACACAGAGGAAGGGGGAAGTGAAACAGCTAGGGCCCGATGGATTGCCTAAAAGAAACAAAGTCTCTGTCTGGAGGCTCTCCTCTCCACCTGGCTCTAAGAAGTTCAAAAGTTATTACATTGTCATAAAGATAGAAAACCAAACATTTTTGTTATCGTCCTCAGACTGCATATTTTGTATGCATAGTGAATTGCCTCCCTCTTGTTTTTGAATTTGAGTAGCCTGATTTTGGCAAAGGGATCAATTCGCTCAATCACGCTACAATTGTGGTGTAACTGAAACCTTCATCTTAATTCTTTTATGGTACTTCATTAATTGTCTTTCATTTTACTCCCGACTCTAGAACAAAACGCCGTTTCTTCCGGAAACGGTTACGCCAATGACACATGTCTGTGAATGATAATACTTTGGTTTATTTATTTACACCGCACAGGACCGGTACATCCAGGCGCGTCGAGATCTTTTGCCGGAATCCAAAAAGGTAATCAAAATGACAAGCTTTCATTAGAGCATTCTTCATAAATATAAAAGATTCCAAGCATCCTCACAATGGTGTAGACCATGTCACCGTGACCAAGTCACCGCGTGATCGTATACATTCAGGGGCATTCCCCGGCAGGCAAGATACTATAATGGTCATATTATGGGATGTTGTATATTTTTTATCATAATTACCACATAAATCAAGAGTTAGGAGACTATAACAAAATAACAGCTGAACAAATTTTGAGATACGCCCCTTTTCTTCAAATCAAAAGTTGTTAAAAACCGTAGGGTCAAACCGTCATAAAATGTAATATGAGATTTGAACAAAATGTGCCTGCTGGAAGTCCAGGCTCTGTGTCTCTTTTGTAAACGTGATGTCACTGGTTACGTGGTTTATACTGACGTTCTTAAACTGGCGGTCATTACCCCACCCCACCTAACCCCTCCCCCCAAAAAAGAAAAATCTTTCTTTTTCGCCATCCTCTCTACTGAAAAAGTTTGTTGCATGAGACAACCAAAATATGGGAGTTTTTATGTTCAGTTTGCTTGCTCTAAATAGAAAAGCTATTCTGTAAGAATGTCATGTTTTGAGATTACACAATGAAAAGTTTTTCTACTGCTTTCTACTATTTCCTTGCCATACGAAATTAACAAAATAAAGTTTATAGGCCTACATTATTTTCATCAAAGATAAGCGCATTTCGGATTGATAATTCTCAGAATGATTGCAGCAAGCACTACAAACCTACCACTCATTTTCTGTTTCTTCTAACAAATACCTACATTGTGTAAAATATGAAAATATGATATTGAATTCAGATCCGTGTTTGTAGCCGTCGGGTATGGTACAGGGTAAAAATGTACCGACGAAGTACATGGATAGTTTTTAAAGCATAGATAAGTATTTATAGAAAAGTAGTTTTTCTTAAAATCAATTTCCAAATTGCGTTTTTTTCCTTCTATCTTTTTTTAACTCAATGTTTGCCTGTCTGTTTGTTTCAGCAGACAATGCCAATGAACAAAGAGGCGCAAAGCAAAAGTAGTGGTCCCGTTAGTCACACTCCAGTGTGATAGCGCCCTCACCAGTTACTATTTCTGGTCATTTGAATAAAAAAAAACAATCAAAGATGGTTTCTACCATGGGTGTTGATTAGAGCGCCCTCTATGAAATGTAGATTTGTGGATACGCAAAATGTACAATTAGAATAAGCCGAGAATCTCAAAGGGTAGTGTATGAATCTGTTGAGTACGAAAAACTAAATGACCTTACATCTCTTTTTGATAAAGGTAGGGTTTTAAAGGGCTAAGTAAAATTATATAACAAACTTGTTATTCAATTATCAAATACTTGTTCATTTTGTTGCCACGTTGTTTGTAATGCCACGTGAGCTATTTCTATTTTGAGTGCGCTAATGTTTCAGAGAAAAATTCCTGCTTGTGCAAAAGACAATATTTACTGATGTACTTTTTTTTCATAATTATTTTTTCCCTAATAACAAAAAAACGTAAGTACCATTACGAAAAAGATGATTTGATGTTTTCGAAAACTTGCAATGGAATGAAATTCAATTTCTAAGCAACACTTATTTACTATCCCCTTTTAATTAAAATAATAATAATACCCAAATGTTTCAGGGATTTTAATTCGAAATTTCGCTTTGAAATGATTATGGTAAACAAATAACAACTGTCCCTTTACTTGTCCGTATTATTTTTGTTATTATTTATTTATTTATTTGTTTTGCACGGGACAGGTTACCAATTAATGCTCTTTGTAATTAATAATGAATTTATACAAGCTTTGTATGTATTTTTAAGAGTGTGCACAACATCGTTGAGATTGATAAAGAAATGTATTTTTACTGATTTGCGCATATGTCTAACTCATGGCATAAAGAAGGTCATGGTCGATAACTTCCCTTGAAATAGTTTTGTCTGAAAGGCTGTAGCTTTTGAGAAATGAGTAAACCCTCGTGAGACCAAAACTCGATGTTCTAAAATAGTGAAAACAACTGATAGGTTTTGTTTGTTTTTTCTTCTCGTGACTCCAGTGACCGATTGAGCCTAAATTTTCACGTTTGTAATTTCTTGTAATTCCTATACATTGCTCAACGGTCATTTAAAGCGCGGCTACTCGGCTTTGACAAGATTATTAATAGTTGTCCGCGTGCGTTAAGCTATAATATTACACTGTTTTCAAACCATGCGAGCTTTTTAAAAAGTAGGGTTTTTATTTGGGCGTACTGATTTTTACAAGCGAGTGTTGTAATAACATTATACGGTGGAATGTTCATGTCACACCTGTATCAACCAATTCTGGTTCCCAGACCAAATAATCTCTGACCAAATCAATCACCGAATGATCAAAAATGTGGATTTCCTCGTTTTTTTTTTTTCGAAAACATCCGGAATATTCCGAACTCGTTGTCGTCAACATTCGGATGGTATGGTTGATGGTCGGAAATTTTATTCTTATGTTTTGATTTGTTACTGTTTTTATTGATATATTTTTTAATCATTTAAAGTCGAAGCACTTTACAAAGGTTGAAATTGTTTCAACTGTTAACCAACGTGACGAAAGAAATTTTGTAATGACCCCGTCCCTGACATGTTACGTCATGTACTACTTGTAACCGTGGGGGATTTTTTGACAAGAGTCGTCAGGGCATCTTTGGTCAGGGAACCAGACTGATATCAACATTGATTATACTTGCCACATTCTTATGTACGTAACTGAATACAGGCAAAGGGATTTGGTATCCGTGCTATTTCATTGCAAACTGTCTCATTTCTCTGTGGTTTCAGACCCCATGGTGAAGGAAGGTGAGAAAAGAAAAGAGAGTTTGGCATTTCAAAAATTAGCAAAGTCTTTTATTCACTAATACCCAACGACAATGTACATTGGTAATCGGAGTTCCCTTTTGAACGTGGAAGAGGGCACCTCTGGGCATTGATAATAAAGGGTCTTTGTTTGAATTCATCTGGGGAAAAGGGCCAACAATGCAATTCAAAATGTTAAAACCTTGTTTGAGGTTGGATAGACCTTTGAACAAATCCACAAAGGATTAAACAAAATACCCTTACTGCTAAAACATGCTTTGGAAATTTCATGAGAGCGCACGACGTTCTACTGTACTTCCCTGCCGGTTTCGTCGCTTATTCCTTCAAATAATGTAAGTGACATTCATTTTCATTAATATTTGCCCCTTTTCCACGTTGTTTAGAATCAAGGAAACCCAAATTTCAGTCATTGTTTGCTCGGTTTGTTTACAAGTATACTCTTTGGTGAGTTTTCCTAGCACCATGACCAGTTTTTATTTAGACACGCGGCTGCCTTCAAATCTGACTTCACCCTCTTGCTCAACCCTTAAACCCCCATGGGGCGAAAAATACCGTATCCGACTACCACTTTATCTCCATTAATTTAGGTCATATTACATCCTTACCTGTCTAGAAAGGTTGACGGAATGTAAGTAGAGAGGAACAGACACTTTGAATGATTACTAAGTGTCAAAATCGTGAGAAATACGCCATATCGGGTCTATGGTGGTCTTGACAGCGCTATTCACTAAACGCCATTTTTAGTTCCTGTGGGTACAAGTGCGTGAGAGTTCCGGCCGCGCGTTAATGTCCGCTTGAATTTTCCCTTTTAATGGTCAATAATTATCGTTTTATCTACCAATTCCTCGAGAGGAACATTAAAAAAAAAGGAGGAAATCAAGTCCATCATCCATTATAATTTTTTTTTTTAAATCCCTTAGAAAGTGGCAGTTGGACGTTTTTCCCCTTTAGGTAAAATGACTTTTGGACTCGGCCTCCTCACAGCAGTACGGTAGGTTTTTGAAAGACTGACTTTAGTGCAACATTATATCTTGAAAAACATTTCCATACCCGGCTGCCACTTTCTATGGGATTTTGTTTTCTTTTCTTGGCAGTCTTTGATGACTTGAGGTTATCCTCGTCTGGTTCCCTTTATACCTAACAGCAAAAGAACCATTCCTCTTGTCATAACCAAGAACCAGGGTGGATTTCACCAAACTAATCCTAACTTAGAAGTACTCGTAATTTATGACTATTTCTATAAGTTAAGGATGGTTACTCGTCCCAACTCGTGATCAGACTTGTCCTAGTGCTTTGTGCAATCCGCATCAGGCCATTTCCCCTCCAGCCTCGGTTTGGTAATATAATATACGGAAAAAAGGGCAAACAAACTGGTTACACCGTTTCACTCGGGCTGTTGTTACCGACATTATAAAAGATGGACTTTATGATGGAATGACGTGAAAACTGTATTATAGAAAACAAATAAATCGTTAATGTAGTATTATAATATATACAAATCTGCATGCTTTTGAAATTTAAAGTTTATATAAAAGAGCCACTGAACTAATACAGATGTACAGAACGCCGAAATTGCTTGAATGTATTGTAAATCACAAATGATTGAAACAATAAATGTATTACAGCAAATGTTTCTTATTGTCTTACTCGCCTCACTACTCAATCGTTTATTTACAAAGAGAGGCTCCAAGGTCGAGTTTAGTTTGGTGATGCACTCATGCTCCACTAGAAAGAGCCCTTATAAAAGTGGGCGGGGGCGGGGTTTACAAGTCTCCAATCTCACATTAAAACAGTGTAAAATGCCATTGTATTTGACACCCTTCCAGTGCAAATTTAGTTAACATGCTAAAACATCAAATGCAGCCACATTTCAAATATATAGGTCTGTACATTTTTGTACAGGAAATTTTTAGTTATCCTGAATGTCGCTGATATTCAATCAAAAAGGCATTGAATTTGACCTTTTGGGTGCCGCACCTTTTGCTCTTTTGAATGTACAGACTAATTTGTTATTGATAACCAATGACGTCATGTTTCAAATTTCGTTCTTAAAGAGTGTACAATAGAATGACATCTTATACCATTTTAACACATGAGTTTGGAGAGTTGTCCTCACTTCCATAAGGACTCTGTCTATTAGAAAATGAATGCCTCACAAAACTGAATTCCAACTTGAAGACACTTTTTATGATGTAGTGAGGTAAAGAGTGTTGTAACAGCTGTGTTTCGTACGTTCATTTTGAAACATTTTAAAAAACAAAACTTTTTATAGGAATTGTGAATGGAATATTGTAATTAAATACCTATATTCAACAATATTTCATCGAGAATTTATGTACGGCGTTTGAGAAAGTAAATAAACAAGTTTAGTCTGAGAGTCGTATTTTATGAAAAACTTTGAAAATGTGTAATGAAAGTATGTGTAACAATGGTTTCCATTGTTACTTAAATTGTTCGTTTATACTTATATTCACTCGGGTGACCTACAACGCATTAATATTTATTAGGCTGATTGTTTTAACGAAAATGTAATTAAGCATGATAATTATTAGGCGGGTGCTTATTGCTGGTGATAAGCGTGCCTTTGTCAAATAAACATAAAACCTGAATTGAAGAATTGAATGTTGTTGTTTTGCGAGGAGTAAACCCGAATTCCAAATAAATAAAAACATTTACGAGTAATGGATTTTGCGTGAACAGGTGTATTGACTTTAAAGTTACTCCTAACTGAGCTTCAAAATATAATGGTTATTTGACTCATGGAAAATATAGGTCTGTATTTCAAATTCTCTGCTTTCATTTCCTTTCCTCTTTCTTTCTTCATTTATTTATGTATTTTTTTCTCTGTCGACTTCATCGGTGGGGGCGCATTAAAGTCCAAGAAAAAACAAACAATGCCAACGTGTGTTCAAAATTGTAACTTTTATTGTAAAATAATGCCGATCATCAAATATTGGTAGTTTGGGTATACCTTTAATAATAATAACAATAAGATTAATAATAACACTCCAGTAGAACACAATTATCCGTCATTGTCTTACAAAGACCGTCAGTGTCCGTCATTCTGTTGAATACTGTTTTTTTTCTTTTGTCTCTAGTAAACTGTTAATCCCAAGTTGCTCTTTTCATAGTTATGTTAGTGTTGGGAGAGACCTCGAAAACGGTTGGGATCATGAGGTTTTTTTCCCCCCATCTTTGTTACGCATTAAAACACTTTATTTCGATAATGTTTAAATTTAGGGACATATTCATAGTTCATATAAATTATTAGTAATTGACACAATCGTTTTATCTACGCTGTTGTTTTTGTGGTTTTTTGTTACGGTTGTATATATTTTATTAGGATTACAAAATGAAATCTCTTTTCAGAATCAACAACAGGCTAAATTCAACATAAATACCCTCTGTAGTCAACCTGACTCCAGATAGGGTCAGCAGGGTTAGGCTTGTTGATCTCTTTCCCAGGAGATCGGATACGTTAGTTCTCAATTACCTCCTTAAGGGGGTAGAGTTGACCCCTGAGAATGAGTGTGGGCACCAGTGTATTCGTATTGACCCCTCGCACGCACACGTCACACGCGGTGACGGTGCCACGCTCACCATATTGGGAGTCAATAGGTATGCGAGTAAACACCGCGTCGCCGAAAAAGGCGCACGCAATGTACAACGCACAGTGACATTGACTTTCAAAATGGCACAACCGAGATTATTGTGATGAAGACGTCAGGTGAATTGTGTCAATAGTCTTGCTCCATGATGACGTTCTGAAGTGTTTAATTGTAGGTCATTATCTGTTGCTCCGTCAGGGTCGTCTTTCATATCATGTCATACAGATCTCGTGTCTCCCACGAGTGTCTCCTTGCATGTGTATCGTCCACTCTCAGTTGTCATCAGCTCACAGATTCCGTCTGTCCGTTCGTCGTTGGTCAATGTCTGTAATATTATTGTACTGGTCGTAATGTCTGCAGATTTGACCCCAGTCTCCACATGTTTGTGTGTCCAAGCGATGGCCTTTACATGGATGTCGTTCAAGTCATAATTATCGGTCATTTGGCCTTTGTTCGAGATGGGAACATTCAGTTTTAAAATTTAAAAAACGTCAGAAAACTCGGTCACGTTGGGAACACTGGTAAAGTTCGTCGTATTGACAATGATTTATACCCAGTATCTTTACTTTACAAATGTAAAACGAAACCATTATCCATACATGCTTGAAATGTTTGATGATCATAATACTTTCTGAAGCCGCAGAAAAAGGGGAAAAATAAAACAGAAAGAAAGAAATGTTTTGAATAAAAGCCTTCAACATTTCTGTACATCATAATCTTATTAATCTCGAATTAAACCCCAATACAATTGTGCACAAAATTCCTGCCATTTTACGCATTTTAGTTGTGTGAAGTGTATTGCAAAATAGAGTATGGGAATTCATTTACTTTCCACACAAAACAAATAATGTGTACTTTTCATTTTTTTTTCTTCTGTTTTCTCAGACCTGCAAAGTATTTTCTCATAATTCAGACCTAGAGAGAGCCAACCCCGCATCATACCAAATTAATTGATTGATATAAAGAAGTTATCACTCAGTGTGAACAAGAACGATTCCTTGCAGTACATCATCAAACATTTCAAGCATCGTGAAGTTATATTTTTCCCGCCCATTTCACTTCATGGTAGACTTGTATGACTTGGATATACAGTCAGTAATACTGTCAAAGGAATTACTACTCAGGAAGGTACATAAATACAACATTAATAGGGAAGTCGATTCTAGTATTGGAAAATCTACCGTTGTATAATTGTAAATATTATTATTTTTTTATGATTCATGTACGATTGCTTACAGTTTTAATGCAAAGTCTTAGTCAGTAACATTAATACACAAGCTCTGTATTGTAAGATTGCTCTGGAGGTCAATAGATTTTCTCAAGTTATTGTCAGCAATCTCTTAAAAAGTAAACAATAACTAGGATTTGTTTCCCACCAAATGTCACTTTATGTAACTAGTGTTACAGAATCATTCTCATAATTCTCCTCTACATTGCTTTGTCATCAAAATGTAATAAAAAGGTCAACAACACAACTAGCTATATTAGTTTCTTCAAAATTTGATATCAAAATCAACCCGTCAAAAGAGAAAAGTTCAATTAAAAAATGGTTAATAACAAAAAGACAATTATCAAAATGAAAAGCAAAAAAAGAAAAAGAAAAACATACTCTGTCCAAAATCGACAAAGAATCCTTGTTTTTAAGAATTAATTCTTCACAAATACTGGATAAGTGGGAATAAATTAGCTCTGCCGATTTTATTTCTCTAAATTTGTTTGTTTGTTTGTTTGTTTGTTTGTTTGTTTGTTTGTTTGTTTGTTTGTTTGTTTGTTTGTTTGTTTGTTTTGTTTTTTTATTTGAACTTGAAGCCATTTTTCGTAGTCGCCAAATATTATCGTCGAAATATGACATCTTTTATTATCGTAAAAAGGCGATTTTTGCGAATGTCTTTTTTGAGGTAAAAGAATCTCGGGAAGTGGAAGAGGTTGGAAGGTAAAGGTAGTTTAAATGTCCCAAAATCAAATAACATCTAAGAAAAACAAGAGTAGTTTATTGGAAATATATCACTGACACAAGCTTCTAATAAGTGTTTAAATTGAATCCTGCTCCAGAAACATCAAAGGGACTTGAAGCGAGTCTATGGGGGTCGAGGAAGATGACCCACAAAAGAAATTGTTTACATGGGTCAAATTTCTTGCACAAGTTTATAATTCATAATGTCTTCGCCAAATTTATAATTCTCTAAGCACATTATACATTGGAAATAAGTGGTATGGTACTACCAATCTTACACTTTAGCATATTTTGTTTGTTTGTTTTTTATTAAGCTTATTTTCCCTTCTTTTAAGGACGGATTCAGTATAAATAAATATTGTTTGTTTCCAATGGGTAAATAATCATAGTGATTACATTAGCGCAAATAATAAACTATGGGGAAATAGCATGCTGTCCTCGTTTTGTTCTTTTCTGTATATTGTGGGCCTTTCAAGATCTCTATCTACTCACAGTGACGGAATTTTCGAACGATATTAATTCTTTGCAAAAATTGAACCAGTCGAAAAGAACATGCATTGTAGTTTCGCCGGTACCTGGATCTGTTTCTTTTTGCTTCTTCTTTTTTATTTATTTATTTTTTTTTTTTTGTTAAATATCTATAGTATTCAGTTTTTGGTTGGAAAGATGCCTTTCTAATGATCAACTTATGAATTATTAAAGCTATTCTGAAACTAAAACGAAGCCGTTCCAGTAATGCTCCAAGTTTGATTTTATTTACTGAAAACATTTTTGCCTAAAATTATCTCACAACATATTGCTTCGTCTGGTACCCTCTACCGTATCTATTGCTGATCAAGATCTCATCTGGGTAATGTTCCAATCCCCTCTGAAAAACAAAAAAGGGTGTTTCTTTTGAGGCCCTACAGTACTAGATAAGAAAATCCATGCATTGTTTCTACTGGTAGCCTTGAAGTAAAAGAGAAGAGTTCAATTATTGTATTTCTTCGAAATGTCATGCACTGCATTAATAGACAACAAACATCAAGTATGTCCCACTTCAAACGGTTTTAAACAACTGTGGTGTATTCGATATTTTGCACGGACAATTTTCGAAATGAAAACTTGAGAGTTGATGCATCTTCGAATTGTTCCAACCTTTTTTGTATCCAGAAAAAATAAGACACAATAGACACAATTTGTCAGTATACAAAAATGTTGAACTCGATTTTTCATCCATATTTTTTAGTCGTACATAAATAACATTTCTCATTTTATATAATAATTTTTAGAGTTGTTCCTTTTAATTTTACAGTTTTTAGTTTTGTTCCCCTGTTACTATTTACAAAATGACGATCGAAGTCGTTGTCCTTTGAAGTACAGGGATATTGTTTTTAATTATATTTATGGTCGGAATTATTATAGTTTCTACTAATAGTTTACAGTTCGGGATAATAACTAGGGAGTATTATTTGTAGTTGGGTTGATGGCTTATTAAATTTAATTTCATACATCTTGGGTTTTATGGGAAGGTGAATCATTTTCGTTGGAACGTTTATTTGCTTTAGTAATACACATCCACGTGGTGAAGTTTGACATTAATGCCATTTTGGAGCCATTGTTGGTTTGAGCGTAGCTGTAATGATTGCTTAAGTTATACGCGGCTTTAGATGGGAGACAGTGAGTCCAACTATGTTTTCTCACAATGCCAGATTCAAGGTGTCTTCTTACAGCAACCAATGAGCAGCCATTTCCCTCTGGGAGGGGTCTAAAAACCCACTGCAGCTAACACTACGCACTGGAAGCATTAACCTTTCAACTCAATCCTGTTGTAATCATTATTCAGTGACCAAACATAAATGTGGTTTTCTGTCAAAATCTCCCCACATCGGAATACATGTTTCCCCCTACATAATCTGCAATTCAAAACAAGAATGTAAGTTTTAGGGGTTTTTTTTAATTAAAGAGGGCAAGCCAAGCCTAACTGTTGATAGGAAAACTCCAATCTCATTCGATCTTTGAAGGAAAGCATGTAGAACTTTAGGTTGCCGTTTTTTTGTTTTTGGCTTTTTTTTCCTTCTTTTTTTTTTTTAACAAAGACTTTATGAAATATGTATTGCTCTGCACCGGAGTGGCGCCCTCTCGTGCTGTCACGCTGTACACAGGATGCTTGTATTAATACACAATGAAGACGCATCAGATTCGTAGCTAAGTTTGTTGAAGTTGAGGCAAAAGCACTGACAGCCACACGAAGTCGATTGGATATCCTCCGAAGCATGCTAGCATCATTTGGAGAAGAACAAAAAAAAGAAGACCACTTTAAGAAAAAGCAAAGATGTCCAAGACATTCATTCACTCCAAGTTTGATTATTTTTCCACTGTTGTTGCCACATCAGATACACACTCCAGTATACAATGTTGAAAATAACAAATAAACTTGGGAACAGGATCCTGGCGTAGCTATCGATGATATGCACGTTGCGCACCGACGGGAGATGCACCCGCATTGTCCGTCTCCGCAAGGTAGAGTTCCTGGCCCGCCCCGAGCTCCCTGGGCCGAACCACGGCGGAGTGTGACGGTAGTTGGTACCGCTTGACCGACGCCGGACTTTCCCTCCCGTGCATGACGGTTTCCGGACATGGGTCTCGCTCCCTTCAAGTCCATTCAGCCTGTTCATTGGGATCTCTTCCATGACTTCATCTTCGTTGGGCTCTCTCCCTGACAACCTCTGTCCAACACTTTGGTTTAGTTGAAGCTGCATTTTAGGTCAAAGATAACAACTCAACAATTAGTAAATTTTCCTTAAAAAAAAGGGCCATGTTTGCTGACAAAGAAACTAAATACACTTGCTACCAGAGGCCGCCCATTCAAAATGGTGGTCAGTAAACCAAATAAAAAGATCAATACAACCAAATAGAGGCCCCTTGCCTATTGAAATTCCCTTATCATTGATTTACATACCGTGAACTGGCTCAGATGTTTGGCAGTTGCCTACGATGGATGGTGTTTTGCGTGAGTATTCAGGGCAGGTTATTGCAAGAAAAGGTTAAGTTGCGATCCGGGAAAGTTTTGTTCAGACATCTTACCTGTTGATACGTGTTATCGCGGAACTTCCTTGTTCTGAGATTCGAAGCATTATTACTACTGTTGGCATTATTGTCGGTGGTGGTGGTGGTGGTGGTGGTGGTGGCGCTCTTCAACGCCTCTTTGGCCTTCCTCTTGTGGTTCGACCAGTAATTGAAGTTGACGATGGCGTACTCGAGGAGGGCTGAAAACACGAAGCCGAAACACGTGACCACGTATATGTCAATTGATTTGATGTAGGATATACGAGGGAGAGATTGACGCACGCTTGTACTGATCGTTGTCATCGTAAGCACCGTCGTTATACCTGATAGAAATAATTGATAATAACAAATGTAAAAACAATAAATAGATACATAAATAAATAAATAAAATGATCGAAAATGTTGAAAGAAATGAAGTTGGGTTATAAGATATTTGCAAACAGTTATGCAATATCTGGTATACTTGATTTCATTACCTCCTCAGAATACTAAAAAACTACATGTCATAAAGTAAATTTCGGAATAGGTAAAGTTACTACAAAACCAAGATAGGACACTCTATTCAGAAACATGAAACGCAAAATAGGGGCGCCCGCTGTCGTTCGGTAGGTAAAACCAAAGATCGTTTGCGCAATAAGTAGGTCCTACTAAATGGAAAAACTTACGCCAAACGATCCCACCGACTCAAAATGGTGAAGGCAGATCGAAAATTTGGCGTTCGGAAACAAATTGTGTCAATAATTCTAGCAAAATTGACACATGGGGAAGGGCCCCATCACGCGGTTGGTAGGTATAAAGACGTTACCGCACATCTGCTACCGTGAAAACGGCCAGTGTCCTTTCTTGTGTTTCTAGTATCTTTGGAACAGGCTTTTTACACAGCAACATCCAAATCACCAAAGTCTGGTACCTTGCTTAATAAAAATTAATTGTGAATTGTGAACTGGTTTTTGTCGTCTGTTTCGTATGCAAAAGCCTGCACCTAATCATTTGACATAGCAACGCAGTTTGTAGTCAGAGAAATTCAACTTTTGAATGAAAGTCAATGAACCAGAAAAAAAGTCAATGAACCAGAATGAAAGTTAACGAGCAAGAGTTAAAGTCAATAAACCAAAATGAAAGTCAATAAACCAAAATGAAAGTCAATAAACCAGCATGAATGTCAATGAACCAGAATGAAAGTCAATGAACCAGAATGAAAGTCAATGAACCAGAATGAATGTCAATGAACAAGAATGAAAGTCAATTAACCAGACACTCGAAAATAAATTTATCTTAATTGCTGTGGGTTCAGTAACTGAAATTGTAACAAAGCTTGGGTGTTTTTTTGACTTACTAACAAAGTCCGAGATAGATTTGGGACAACCCAGCTCGAATCCATGATAATTTTTAACCTGGCTTTACGGAGTATTGTTACCATGGTGGCCTTTTTTACGGCATAGGATTTATGCATAACCTCCACTAATATGTCAGCCAGGGGCATTCACTTGACCTAAATCTCCCCCCCCCCCCCCGCCCCGAAGAGCTTCTCGGGTTTTAGCTCTTAGTTTTCCAAAGGGAGTAACTAAAGATCTTTGGTTTGTTTACAGCCCGGGGTGACGTCTTTAGCTGCCATTTTGGAGTTTGGGGTTTAGTACCAGATATCTAACCAGCCATTGTTATTGTGAGAATAAGTGGGTGTTTCTTATGTATGGAGGGTGTTTTTAAATATTAATACACACAAGGGGCGGGGTTACTCTGTTAAGTGAGGGGGGTTGTAATGTACCTATGGCTTCTTAGGAAGTAACTGTCAATCCATGAAGACAGCCAATTAGTAGAATGGAAAAAATGTATATTTGAATTAAAAGGGTGTGGTCTCCAAGGGGCGGGGTTGTAATTAGTTACTTAATCAGAGGGTTGTTCTGTACCTTGGGGAATGGCTGTATTTTCTTTTTCTTTTTTTTTTTTTTTTGCTAGAGCCCATTTATGTGATAGTTAATGAATCTAACAAAACGTTCATAGAGTGGTAAAGAAGGAAACTTTGTTATCAAAAGGGTGTGGTTAACGAGGTGTGGTTTGAGGAGGGGTTATGCTGTTGAAATGTGTACCTTAATGTATTTGTACAAGCCATTTTATCGTACGGTTATTCAAGAATGAATTGTTCTAATGAAAATAGCCCGGGTTTACCGAAGGTGTGGCCCATGGACGGATTGTGTCGAGGGATGGCGCTGTAATGTCTAACTTGGCTGTTTCTGAAGTACATTGTCTCATGACGGTTTACCCAAAAAGTCATCAGTGATTGTATTTGCATGAATCATGTCTAGAGAAGACTTAGGTTTACAAAGAGACGGGTTCTAATCAGGGGCAGTGGAATAGCCCGGGGGTGGGGGGCAAAGGGGAAGCTGTCCCATGTTGAACATCTTTCCCCGCTTGCTTCCGCCCCCCCCCCCTCCCCCCGTCAGCCTCTAGACAGCGGGAAATTTGCTTTAATTATAATAATTGTGTATCAAATACTATTCTAAGTGTATTTATTTTAACTAATTTTTTTGAAAAATCTTATAACTACTATAGGAAGCAATGGGAACATCATTTTCAAGTTAAAGATGATTTTGCACACTTCCAACATCGTCATCTAGGAGTGGTGGCTTTTTAATTTATCTTGGACTTGATCCAAACTTCAATTACACCCTCTACAAATAACTATGCACCCCACCCTTTGCCCTCCTACAACAAAAAAAGATTGTGGCTACGTCACTGATTAGGGGCGGGGTTAGATTTATGCTGATGTAAATATTCAAGGTATTAATTGTTTACCCAAGGCGACTCTAGCTGATGTTGCCTCATGGTTAATCCAGAAGGACACCCATGACAGTATGGTAAGTAGAATGGAAGGAAGATAGGTCTGAAGCACAAAGTAACCGATGTTTCTCTTTAATAGGAAGCTCAAAGACAGTCTGGGATACGCCCCTGTCGAAATAAACGAGGAAAATGGTCATATTAGGATTTTAAAAACAACCAGGTGTGCATTTTAATTCTATTATACTCTATAAATGTAACAGAATGAACAATCTCTAGTTTTGTCCGCAATACCACTCTTCCAAAGAGCCATTATGGCGGACAATTATTTTTAGAGTGAAAGACAGTATTTTTATAATAATTTGGGAGGCTAATCATCCTTACTCGCAGCTGAGAAGCTGAATTGCGAAGGACGCGGCTACACATGTTCAAGCTGCAGGCATTCAAGGGCGCCCTTGGCAGCCAGCCACATCAACCCATATATGACCACGGAGCACAGCCTGAGATCGAAAGTGTTTGGTTTTTCGGGAGGGAGGAAAACCGGACGGTCTGGAGAAAAACCCTTGTGGCACAGGGGAGAACCAACGCACAACTCCACTCACAAATGGCCCTAGCCAGGAATCGAACCAGGGACACATTGGTGAGAGGCGAGCGCTTTACGCACAAGCCACCCATGCCACCCAGCTTGAATCGTAGTAAAGTTCGCTCCAATTTCACTCAAAAAGGGTGATGTAAAGTGAGTTTCACTCTCAAAAGAGCCAAAATGACAACACTCGGGCGAAAGAGTAATTCTTTTACTCTGTTACATTTAGAGAGTAAGTTTCCCCGGCCAAGTTCAACAAACACTCATTCAATTTAACACTGGGCTCTTTCAATTTTGTTTGAAAATGAACACTAAGGAAATTGGATTGTTAAATTGATTCTTTTGGTATATATACTGCGACAACACGGACGTGGTGTTAGTTATCCCCATTGCTTTATTGTTGGTGAAATTAACACCATGTCGGTGTTGTCACATAAAGATATAAAGAGAATCATTTTAACATACCATTTTATTTTAGCAGTGAATGCTCCGTAGCATCAGCATTCACTGTCAAATGAGTGATTCAATTTCTACAGTGAATGAAAGAATTTCTACTAAGAATGAAATCATGTGTGCACGAAAAAGAAATTGAATGCATTAGAAGCTAAAAAGAAACCCTAGTTTGAGTGAATCGGTGAAACAAGCATGATAATGAATGCTTGATTATGAAACTGAATTAATTTTTGCTGAAAATGACAGGAAAACCTATAAGTCTTAATTTATATTCAAATAGGAATCCCCTTCAGACTCCACTGTTATCCCATTGGGTCCCATATTGGTAAAATTCATTCATAAGAATTGTGCAACAGGCAAATTAACAATTACTTATTTTTTCTATTTTTCCGAGGATTAGACAAATGTTTTCCCCACTGTGCGGGTGTATTACGCAGTTCTCGAATAAAACAAAAGTAGAAAAGTGATGGCACATTAATGGGTTCCTTTCTCAACACGTTCAACACAGAATTTTGTTACATATAACATATCATTTGACGATTAATCTTGCGTGACGTCATCCACATATCTTTTTAAAATTGTCATGGACCACAGTCAGTTGTGCCAATCTACGCATAACTTGTAAACAGTCACAAGTACGATTTAAGTGTTCTTTTGTTTTGTTTTGGTTTTTTTCTCTGAATTTTTGTGTGTGAAAGAATTGCGACAGATGATGCCGTCTCAAAACAAAAATAAAATCACTAAAAAAATCGCCGTGCCACGGACAATGCACAAAGTACATGTAACATGCAAAATATATTGTTTGTACATGGCTAATAGACGTGATTTAATGTCGGGACCCCGACAATAATTATTTTTTTAGTTTTTGTAATTAATTACCCTTAATCACTAACACATTTTTTCGTGCAATACCTGAAATGAAAGCTTATAATTTTTTCTTGTATCTATCAAAATAGCTCTATGATGTTTAAGCCTAACTTTTGGGATCAAATCAGCCGAAATTTTTACCTAGGGCTTATCTCAGTTTTGTAAAATGCGATTTCTTACTTGTTTGTTTGCTCTATGATTGTTTACTCGCAATATTGTGGAATTAACCCATAAATGTAGTATGAATTTAGGTTCATGTTAAGAGATTGATTTTCAAACTGTTGTTAAAGCTTAGACTGAAGCAGGGACAGGAAGACTTAATTACGTTCCGTTGAAGACTCAATTATGTGAATGAAAAAAATTACTAAAACTTATTTTAAATACTTCAAACCTAATTCCGTTGTGCTCTTTCTTGGGTCAAAATTGTTCTTGCACAACGACAGTTTTTGAGGCTACGATACACTGTGACCTACTTTTCTGAGACACACTTTATGTGAAATCTCAATGTAACCGAATTGTTAGATTTTGAAAGAATAGACCTACACAAGATTCGTTGAAAGCGATTATTAAATCCATTTCCTGGACCAGGTGCCAGCGGTCTGAAGAAACCAGTAAACCTTTTTCTCAAAAATCGATGACCTGATAAAGGGAAATGCCTGAAACTATTCTAAAAGCGTCGGAATTGTCAGCCGTTATGAAACTCAACCCTGTGTCAGGGGCAGATGAGACGTCCATTTACTCATCAAACTCAAAAACGATGTTGACAAATAGCCAACCCCCACACACCAATCCCCCACTCGTACTCATAACCCCCTTCTCTAGGGTTCCGTCGAATCCCAATCACAAAGAAGGGTTACGGATCGGAGGCGGGCTTGTTCTGAAGGAATGAAAGCACCTGCCGTGTAGAGTGGGGGACATATTTCTAAGCCGGTTCGCTTGATCCCCGGGACCCCCGGCGGTATTTTCTCTTTTTCTTCGATTGCGCGTCAAGACTCCGTGCAGTTTTTCATGGCGTTTTGTAGCATGAAATGACACTGGAGTACAAATTGCGCTGTAGGTGTATCGGCAGTATTATTTGCGGTCTACAAAGCTAGAACTGTAGAGCATTAACGTTGTAAACAGGTCAGGCAGCGTTATCATACCGCGCTTCAACCCCACCCCACCCCCCCCCCCAACCAACCAATTCAAAAGACTAACTTGTCACAAACTGAAAGAACAGCCGGTCTTAAAAAGTTAGACCATGTAGTTTATGGTTTAATGGGTGATCCTTTAAGAATCTTCTAAAACGAATCCTTTATTTTGGCGGAAGTTGCAAACGAATTGTAGGAAATGATCATGTTTAACGCATACTGGATAATGCAAGCTATATTTGAATTACGCGTGGTTTACTGCAAGCGTTTTCTTAATAAGCGCTTTTGTTCATTGGATGGAAAGTGGTGTCGTGAACAATGTTAATTGTGACCTCGAATTTCAAAGTCAATTTCCTGATGGAAAAATTTCTCTGGTGTATTGCTTCTTTGGGGCCAAGTTCGCTCTAAACTATTTGTCGCCTAACGGTAGTCTGGTTCCCAGACCCCAAAATCTCCGACTATTCTCTGTCGATTTAAGGGTCCGGTATCACCCAAAGGTCACGTGACAAAAAAGGAGGAATTCCTCCTTTCCGAAAATATCCGAAATGCTCCGAACTCGTTGTCATCAACATTCGGACAGTGTCGTGATGGTTGGACATTTCTTTTGTTGATAAAAATTCAAAAAATTTTCAAACACATCCTATTATCGTTTTTCTTTCCTTTTTTCCCCAACAAATTTAACACTACATTGTGATATATTTGTAACGTTTTTACGAACTGTGATTATCCCAGGCTTTTTGAAAGTAAACAAAGCCCGTATCAGCGCTCCGTTTGCTATATAATGGCATCGTCCACCATTGGTGACAAGAAATAAATATTTATATATATTGCGTCATAATCTATTTTTAGCTTTGGATGATGCCTGACCTGAGATTTTTAACAAGAGTCGTCAGGGAATCTTTGGTCCGGGAACCAGACTAACCTAACGGTTGGTATTAACTGGTCTTGGATAATCAACACATGGTCCTTGTCCGAACTTGGCCAAAGTTGGTTTCAGTCAGTCCGCACGGACGCCCCTTACCTCTTTGCAAAGTGTAACCCATAAGAATTACAGACATTAAAAAACAGTATCTAGTTCACAAAATGGTCCATGTCCGAACTTGGCCAAGTATGATTTTTTTTTATACAATCCAATCATGTATTTAAATAATATTAAGTACATATAATAAACAAATCTAGGAACAATCGACCGATGACTGGATATTTCTTCCATTAAAATTTTATGTTGTTATTGTTTGTTACTTTGGTTCTTCTTGGTCTTCTGTGAGTAAATGTTTTGGAGAGTTTGTTTTGGTTTTGAGCCTTAAAAAACAAAGATGAGTGTGTCAAATGAACGGTCTGGTCACCTGGCCGCTGGGCGTTGAACGTACCAGTGGAGAAGGTCTGGATTCTGGACACCAGTTTCCACTCGGTGATGGTAAACTGTGCTATTTCAATATCGTCCATCCCGAGGACGGACTTGCCACCATACTGCCACGAATACGATAGATCAGTCAGTGTGTATCCATCTGTGAGGAACAAAAATAAAGTTGGCATAAGCCAAAATAGAAATTGTCATAAAAGATGGCGTCTATTGCAACCCATCCAGTGCTAACCGTAAAACATACCAACACAAATCGGAAAGTTGACCATTTTCATTCTGCCATTTATTTGTTAGATACCCTGTGTTCAATTGCAATCATGGATACAGATTTCAACAAACTATTTTTTGCTTGACAGCCTCGGTCAGGTTTACAATGGATTGAATTAAATGGGAGAAAAATACAATAATTGCACGAATAAAGAACACGGTGTACACAGTTCGAGAATGAATGCAGAGGTCGAACTTGTGAATTTTAAAAGTTACAACTACTTTCGATATACACTGTTTGTGAAGAGAAAAAAATCGTCTTGGAGTTTTGTCTTGCTCTATTGTTGATCATTTTGCTTGAAAATTGTTGAAGTTCTTTTGAATGCAATTTTTACATTTTGTTCTCATTTTTGTTCTTATTAGTTGGATATACCATTTGTTTCATCTGCGTAAAAGAAATTTAATATAATCACCACAAATAAAAACTAAAGATTAATTTGTTCTTGTTCTTTTCATTACTATAACTTCAAGTAAAGAAAATATTACGTATCTAGAACAAAAAAAATGCTGTGTAATTTATGCAATCATCAAGCTTTAATTGTACTCACAGCTTTCTATCTCCAGAGTACAGTTCTGTTGGTCCATGGGATAATGTCTTAAGTCCATCATGCAAGACGCTACTGTTGTAATCCTGCGTTAGGGGATGGCCAGAACAAACAAACAACCGTCTTAAAAAAATCTTAAAGACTCTATTAGTAGTGCCCTCTGCGTCAGCTATAGTAATATCAATTCGATGGAGGATTAGTCGACAGTGGCCGGGTCAAACTAAAGATTCACATCCCTCGTTGATATTATTTTCTTCGTCGGAGGAGAAACTCTTTTCCAATTAAAAAAAAAAAGAGGGGTCCTGAGTAGGAAAAATGAACATGCGTCATATAGACCTGCGTCAGTTTACACCTCACTAGGTCACGATCCCATCTTTGTTTTGATATGCGGGGATCTTTTGAAGCACTGTTTTGGAGAGCTTCTGTATGTTTTGTAGGTTCTACTTTTGACCCGTTTTATCTAAGAATTGATATTTCATGTCCCCATAGTTGACATTTGGATTACATTTCATAGTATTGTTTTTTTTTTAAGTCTTTTTAAGTGTTTAAGTTTGTTCATTCTTTGTGACTTTGTTTGGGGTTGAATTTGTTGTCTGTGCGTGCGTGTATTACAGACCCCCTGCGGTAAATTCGTAGCATGGCTCCCTCTTGTGCCGATTTCATGCAAGGCTTGTCTTGGATACGGGAATTTGGGAGCCACGGTTTTGGCTCTGGCTGCGGATTATATTTGAAACAAAAGCCTGAGTCAGAGCAAAATCATAAGTTTAGATGAGAAAGTGCAGTATTTATTGTACCGTTGATAGGGCCCAATTTGATATAGCTTAGCAAATTCTAAACCTAAGCAGAGATTAGCAGAGGACCAGTTGTGTACTGTATTCAACACATGGCATTTGGACTGATAATCTGTTTCTATTAACTTAAGCGAACAAATTCTGTGCTTAGCGAAATTTGTGTGTTCAACATCTCTATGGAATCTGCACCATTTCATTCCACCTATCTTTATAAGTGAATTTTGCTACATCCATGATTTTCTAACGGACGTATTCATCTTTGAGCTAAGTAACATACATGTTTGGTGGAGTGCACTTTCAACATGACGTCATCGAAGAAGTCATCTTTGAAAAAAAAAGTGACAAGAGGAGGTGGGTGGCGGTTAGATGGGGTAGATGTTTTTCTAATTGAGTCAATTTTCTAGATTGTAGTTAGGCCTATTCCTCCTACAGGATGTTGCGATCAACCCCGGCGGTTGTTTGTTTTTTCCTTTTATGAAATGCGAAAATGATAGAGCTTGGTCAAGAAAACTACAAGTCACGGTGTGTGTATTCGTGTCACCTGGGTTTTCTTCAAGGTTTGTTCCCTTCACTTTCACTTCACTGGGATTGAAAAGGTTATTTTCACAGGCAGCTTCCTTTCTTGGAGAGAGAGCATCGCTATAAAAAGACATGATTGATGGTAGAAAAAAAAGGATCTGCATCGACGGATGGAAGTCTTTTGAAAAGGGTTTCCTGTTCCCTATTTGTGTACGAGTCCAGACCCCAACCCTCACAGAGCATTCCAACGCATCCCCTCTTCCAGAATCCCTCTCCCCTCTCCCTTGTTCATCCTTGCCTGTCAGTTGGGCCAGCTGCACGGTAAGGAAATGCCTTGTCCGGACCCTGGCAAGCGGAAGACCGTTCCCACGTCTTGCTTTCGGTCCACTTGCCAAACAATATGAGAAGACAAACCGTCCGTG